>JAUYWG010000113.1:19040-38448 GCA_034779775.1 Enteromius afrohamiltoni | reverse complement strand
ACAGGATGTGGGGTGGGGTGTACAGTCCAGATGTGCAACCAGGTGTCCGGTTTATTGTACATCATAAATTCCAAAGGGCCATAAAAATAATATATCATTCAATCAGGGGCCATAAATACCTCTTTTGTCTTAAGCTAGATCATATAAACTACTAACACTCCATAGAGAGCCCATGTGTAACCCCATGATGACCTGATAGGATCTCTCTCATGGACAGTCCATGATGCACTGACCTAATGCTGCCCTAATGGGTTAATTATAAGGACCATTTAGGCCTTTTGTAGACAGTTTCAGTTGATCTGAGCCAGTGACAATGTAAATGTATCTTAATTGAAATACACTATCTTTCATAGTCCATTACAATAATATATATAATTAAGTAATAATATGTAAGAAGTTATTTGTGATCTGAGTGAGATAATATTTTGTAAAGTTGTAGAGCAGGGGTGGGGAACCCTGGTCCTCAAGGGCCGCAGTCCTTTAAGTTTTTCATTCAACCCTGCTTCACAACATCTGACTCAAATCAAATGGATCCAACAGCCAATGAAGTTCTGCACAATCACTAGTTAATTTGCATCAGGTGTGTTTGCACAGGGAAACATGGAAACTTTGCAGGATGAGGGCCAAGGTTCCCCAACCCTGTTTTAGAGCTTCAGTGGGTTGTATTTTGGTTAATACAGGTACACACAAAAGAACCTATTTTGTGCAGCTGCTATAGCTGTGCTCATCACTGTGTCTCTCTTGCACAATAATATACAGCAGTGTCTTCATTCTTCATATTATTCATCTGCAGATACATCTGTTTCTTGCTGTTGTCTCTAGAGATGGTGAAGCGTCCCTGAAGAGACTGAGAGTAGTATATACCACCACTACCAGAGGAGATGTATGCCAGCCACTCCAGACCTCCTCCTCCTGCAGTCTGTCTGATCCAAGCTAAGTCTGGGTCACTACTAAACCCAGAGAATGTACAGGTGAGTCTGTGAGATCCTCCAGGTTTAATGACCACTGACTCAGACTCAGTCAGTGTTTGACACCAACAGACTGAAAAACAGTTCAACATTAACATTTACAACAGTACACATGAATAAATATGATAATCTCTGATCAGTTCTTACATTCTGTGAAAGCAAACATGAAGACAAAACTCAGTTTATCCATTGCCGTTTTGAGAAAAGAAGAAGCTGATGCATCTGAGTCACAAACAAGTGCTGTGAGATGAACAGAGTTGAGTTTTTTTTAATCAGGGCAAAGAGAAGTAGGTTTGCATAGGGTGCCCTCTAAAGGTAAATTTACATTTTCAGGGATGTATTAACCATGTCTGCCTTTCAAATTGTTTGTAGCTTCTCCTAAAGTGTATCATTGATTCTGCACTGTTTAGACTTAAAAGTCTGTTTAAAAGATCATCATTCAAATATGTTCAATGGTGTGTGCTTAACATTTAGGATTTTCCAGGTTTATTCAGTTAACATTAATTACTAAAACAATCAGAGATTTAACAAGACTTATAGATTACTTTTTGTCTATATTAGATAAATATTGCAGTATGCTTCTTGTTTTTTTGCTTATTTTATTTTTGGTTAATAAGAGCTCTATGAAGAAAACAATAAAGGTTTTTAGTTTTAAAGGATCTTGTTGAATGTTTGGGAAGTGTTTTAAAAAATACTCTTGGCCCCTAAGAGATCACATAAATGTTTTCTGGGCATCTCTGCTATGTTTTGTCTCATTGTGTATCTCTCACACAGTAATAAACAGCTGTGTCTTCAGTCTTCAGGCTTTTCACCTCTAAATACAGAGTGTTTTTGCTGGTGTCTTTGGTGATGGAGAACTGTCCCTGTAAAGACTGAGCAAAAACGGTACTAGTGCCACTGTCAATATGCCCAATCCACTCCAGACCTCTCCCTGATTTCTGACGGATCCAGTGCAACCAGTAATAGGTCATTGAGATTCCAGACACAGAGCAGGACAGAATCACTGAATCTCCAGGCTTTTTCACCACAGAGTCTGAGGAGGTCAAAGACTGACCACTAACAGCTGAAAAACAGTGAAAATTAGAACTAGATAATTAGAACATTAAAATTACAGTCATAATCCAGAACAAATGGGAGTTTCCTACATGAAATAATCATCAGTAGGAGTATCATCTCCATTAACACACTGAAACAGTTATAGGTTCAACTGCAGCTGTTTTAGTCACTGAACACATACTTATTGAACTTTTGGTTTATAAGACTTTCATGAGTCTAAGAGACGCTGACCCTTCCCACAAAATTATTTGCATCTTTGCAAACCTGTAGTTTAACACAGTTATCCAAATGTTTTATATGCATTAAACATTTAAAGGATGTTGCTAAAAAGAATATTATTTGGTGTAATGCAACATGTTTATGTGGTTTAAGTTAGGCCATTTTCACACGTCTTTTCTGACAAGAAAAAGTTTGTGCTTTTTTTAGAAACATGCAACATACTATAGCAACAGCTACAACTGTAGCCTAGTGCGGTGTGCTTCAGAAATGTCAATAAAGCGTAAAAAGTTGTCTCTTGCATTGACTTTTGAAGGTAGCGGGGAAGAAAATGTCGATTAACATCAACATTTGTGGGTGCACAACATTAAATAGGGAAAGAACCAGTGAGGTGATTTCATAAACAATTTTATGAAAAGTTTAACTTTTTTCAACTCGAAAAGATACTCTGAGCTTCAGAAAAAGAAGCCGACAGTGGTGTTTAAAAAAGCACTGAAGACTTTTTTGACAACGAGCATTACTCTACATTGCTCAAAACTCGTGTTTGAATAGTAAGTAACAGGTTCTTTTAATAAGAAAACATAACTTACTTACAGGGGCTTTGATTCAGAAGCACCAGACTGTCCTTGCAGAGCTGGAATTGCCTCACTTTATAGTCTCTGTGCACAGCCAGCAAACCTACTCTGAAGGTTTAGGAATCAGTTTCCTGTAAAATGCGCTGAAGACATCTCAATAATTTGGTTCTGGAATAATAACTGTTCTGGAACAGTGTTGTAAATACAACTTAACCACTTATTTCTAGTAGTGTCCTCTTTTGGAAGCACAACGAAAGCAGTTTCACTTTCACGATAAAGCACAGCTTCTCCGGAACATGGTGCCGGCAACAACACTACAGCAAGAATAATAGAACCATCCATTTAAGCAGTTAAGAAAATTATCCCACACAGTGATGTAGAGATGTAGGGGCATATTTAAACAAGCCGTTTTAATAAGGTGTGGTCAAGCCTTAACCCTGGAGTATCATCATTTATAAATGACTCTAAGAATATTTGCATTTCAAATGCAATATTAATGTTCAACCAACACATTTTTAGTGATGTCAAATGAAATCAGTAAAATTACAATTTATTAGCCATGTGCTTCACATTTTTCATAACCAAGTAGTAAAAGAGACATTAGCACATATTAGGTTACATGCTCTCAAGGCTCCATAGTGAGCTAATTTTAGACTACAATACACATATAATTTAAAGTTATAAAAAATATAAATGTACACCCAAATGTGTTTCCTAATGTTTTTTTGTCATTTTTAATGAACTTAAAATGAAACAACAACTCAGAGATCAACAAATCTGAGCGTCAAGCATAACTGACAAAAACCTATTATGGGATTAATATTCATCTTTCATGTAACTATTGACCATCATTGGCAGGCATTATAACAGCCTTTATGCATGTGTTTTAGGTTTATTTTTGTAAGATGGAGAGACAAGTCTGTGCTTATTTCAGAAATTCATAATAATAGTGATACGAGTGCATCAGAAAATCAGGTTATAGTAACAAAACAAACAGGGGCACGGCCGATAAGAATAGAAGGAATGAGCGTGAGGGCAGTGATGTTATTTTTTTCTAATATTAAGTAATAACTGAGTTTAATGTGATATTTGTTCGTAAAAAGATGTACATTTACTGAATTAATTATTTTCGTTTGGCATACCTGCGTCATGACGTCATTGCACGCTTAGTAGGTGGCGCGGCCGCAATGTGCTTCATTCAGAGTAAATCCGCCATTGAAGAAGCCATCTCTGCATCGCTCTCTTTGTCATTTTTCTTTATTCATCTTTATAAACTTCTTTTCAGGTAAATGTAAAACAAGATGCACAAAACACTCTTCCATTTAAGTATAAACACTTTGTAATACAATATTGATGATTGATGTATGTTGAAAGCAGTTCGTTTTACTAATAGTATGCTACGAGTTTAACAGGCCTGAGCACATGGTTAGCATGAGTGCCTCGCGATCAGTGTGACAGCCACTATATGTGATAAATGGTCAGTATGTCGATGCTATTTGTGTGTATAAAAGTTATGATGTTGTTGCAAACTTATGAGTTATCTTAAACTGACACGTTTAGGTAATTTAACTAGTTTGTGCCTGAGTTATGCATTACGGTTAGCCGAATTAATCTGTATACATGTCTTTATTGAATGAAGTACATCAGATACTAGGGATTAAACTGTTTAGGAATTTACATATGGTTAATAACCTAACTGTATTTTTCATCTAATTTGTAATGGGTAAATATGCATAAAGATGTTAGATATTATTTGATGCTCAGGTGTACATTGTGAATATCTTTTGAATATGAACGGTGTTTTGAATGTCCACAGTATATTAACTGTATAGGGAGAGTTTGTTAAATAGCCTGTTGATCATATTTTCTCACTTCTCCTATACCGATAAATAGTGTTTGAAGTCACTCATGTTTACAGTCAGTCATCAGGGAATAATACTGTAAAGTGTTGATGCTGTAATGTGCTGAGTTTTTGTTATATGTATATTTTCTTAAAATTCATTCAGAGTAAATCCGCCACTGAAGAAGCCATCTCTGCATCGCTCTCTTTGTCATTTTACTTTATTCATCTTTATAAACTTCTTTTCAGGAGTACTACACCTACCCCTGGTGTATATTATTGTATGCCAGTTTGAAAGATGTTATCCATACAGCCATCAGAGGTCCGGAAAAATGCCAGTGTCTATTGGCATTACTGCACTGACACACAGCAATGCTCCAATCATTACTGCACATCTACTGACATGTGGGACAAAAGAAGTCTTGTTGTCTTGTTGACTACAATTTGGAATTCTAAGATGAAACACAATGTTAAAATTGTTTTAATGCTTTGATATGGTTTTCAGGCAGTGAAATTTCATATGAATTTGTGTCAAGAAATAGCACCAAAAGAGAAAAAAGTTACTGTTCATAATGATTTTTTATGTATTTTCAAACAGTAAGATTACAAAAAACAATCTTTAAATAAATCCACAGAGAGCAATCCAACATGAAGGGTAGGAGAAACACATATTACATACACACTGACGAAGTCGACCCGACGAAAAACACTGAAAGAACTTATAAAAGGGAGCTAATTGAATATGATTAACAAAACATACCTGAACTGAATGACACGATTAACACGAGACAGAAACTACAGAGCACATGGGAAATGAAAAACAACAACAGGAATGTCCATGGGCCTGTTTCAATTAGGAGGTTCAACCAGCTCTAAGTTTGAACTTGAACTCCGAGTTGACTTATAGAGAGGTTAAAAACTTGTGTTAGTTCATTGAACTCTGAGTAGGTTGACTCGTGATAAAATATGTTGCCATAGATCAAATGAAATACTTTATAACTGTTTTTCTTTTGCCGCTTTTCCACTGCATAGTACGGCATGGCACACTTCAGTACAGCTCACTTTTGGGGGGTTTTCAACTGGGAACAGTACCTGGTACCTGGTCCTTTTTTTAGTACCACCTCAGCTGAGGTTCCAAGCAAGCCGAACCGTTACCAAAACGTGATGTGTAAACTCTGCTGGTCACTGATTGGCAGGAGAAAATCGTCACTGAACTTGCGACACGAGACACAACAGAACCGCTAGAATTAAATCAGAACTGCCAGCGAAGGATGGTTTCGTGGTCTATTGAGGAAGTACAGACGTCTTGCTGTTCAAAACAAAAAAAGAGAACACCATTCCATTGATATGCTCAATTGTTGTGCGTTTGTTTGTGGCGAGTTTACGATGATGTCACGGCAGTAGAGGCGGCGCAACTATAACGACACGTGAATAATCCTGCCCACTCTAAAGTGGTACGAAACTGCAGTGGAAGCGCAAACCGAGCCAAACTGAGCCGTGCCGAGCTGAGTCATACCGCGCAGTGGAAAAGCGCCATTTGAGTTCTGAAAGTTTGAAAATTAGTAGATTAGCCCGTGCACCATGGCTATGAAAAACCATGATCAGTGAAGCGCCAAGATTATGATTCAGCATGGCAACAGCTCCCGCTGAAAAGACATCCATCCACCCTGAAATCCTGAAGGAAGTTCTGATTTATTCCAGAAGTCGCAGCAAGATGTTATCAAGTGAATGTTATTTATCAGAATAGCCTCATTTAAACCGATTGCCATACCATCCTGTGAACCTCCTTTCTGACAGAATAAAAAATTATCAGCAAGAGTGAGAAAGAGATGCACAATTTCCTTAAAATCTGCATAGAGTGCACTTACCAATGTGCTCTGCATCTGCAATGTTTTAACAAAAACTGCCGTTTAAAATGGTACAACTCAAAAAAATATGCATGTGAATATGGCAAAAAGAAATAATTAACAAAATAATAAAAATAACATTAAGAGTATTTTTCTCTGATTTTGCTAATGGCAATTTATCTGCAGACTTTATGTTCCAATGGGGTAAGAAATTAAACCTTATTAAATATTCTTGTTTTCGTTTCCATTAAGATGCATAATTTTTTTTCTTATGCCAGATAAATTTATGCACCTAATCCCCCAGGAAACAAAACTAAATTAGACCATTTTTAATTAAAATTAGTTAATTAAACCACAAATTAGAACAATTTTTTAGATATTTGTACTTGAAATAAGACACACACACACACAAAAAGAAAGAAAACAAAGAAAACTGCTCCGGACCAGGTTAAGTTCACAGAGTAAGTTAACACAGTAAATTAGCTCTCTTTCAGAAACAGGCTTGACTTACCCTGCTTTTTTAAGTTTGACAAACCTCTTACCTACAAACCTATTTTGAAATGGAAAACCAAAGTTTCATTTCAGCGTTAACATACTCCCAAGTTTTTACTTAACCTGCTTTATGAAACAGGCCCCAGAACCGTTACACCTACTGATATTGAAATAATATTGAACATTGACATCATGAATGATTTTTGTTGTTGTTTTTTACACAGCTGCCACATAAATGCAGCTCTATCTGAGTTTCATCACATGTTCGGGTGACAGTGGGTGCAGCACTGTATTTTAATCATAAAATTAGTCTATAGAGCTGGATTGGTGTCTTCAGTCTGCAATGTTATTTTGCTAAGACAGACACTAGAGATGCACTGTAGAGACTGTATATTAGTTTGTTTTTATGTTACAGACATTACCGAACAATATAACAACTTAAGCTTTGTAAGATGCTTTGACCTGCTTTGACCCATTTTATGACCCTCCTCCCTTCCCTGGACCCCCATCTCTCACACTTACATCTGTGTTGTTTCTAAAAAGTCTTCCAGGAGAAATATACACTGTGGGTCATATTTTGTGGGTATATTGTTTTTCATTGTCATATTTGATGTCATTCTAAAGGTCTCGGTGTATTGGGAAAAAGTGTCTCAAGTTCACAGCAGTCATTTAAGTATTTACAAAGACTGAAAACTTTTCTAAAAATTGGGCTCATAACCAAGAGGTGTGCCCTTCACTAAGGGACAGGTGCAAGAGAACAGCTGGCCAAAGGCCTTTTGTGTTTTATTTGTCTTCTTGGTCTGGAGTATTTAAGGTGAAAGAGTGAAACAGCACACAAGGATTTTCTGTAAGCAGAATAACCTCCACGCTGCAACATGTAAGAGATCTAGATCTCCCATGTGGCAGCGTGTTCCTCTGACCATCAGGTATGCATTTGTTATTTTTAGATCTATCCCTGATGTATTGAGGTGATGCATTATTCTTTTAAATTAGAAATTCATTGGATTCTCATTGTTTAATTATGTAATTGGCTTGATATAACTTCTTGATTTATCAAAGTTATGTATTCTTCTAAATTGAAATTGAAATGAATTCACATTTTTGATTATGTAATTGGCTTGATATAAACTTTACCTGATGAATAAATTATTTACTGATTCATTTTAGATTGTTGAAATCTTTGTTTCTAATAGGGTGTGCATAAATATCACGGCCAGGATATACAAGCTGGGGGCACAGAAATTGAAGCAGTAGGCGCGGTTTATTTGGAGACCCCCGATTTCTGATATTGCTGATGATTAACACATTGGGTAAAACTAGATTATGTAAACTAGGCACTGGAGAAGCGAGACGCACAGCATCCGCATAGTAAACCGGAACTTTACAGCTTTGTAGAACTGTTCTTATTCAAATATACTAATCTCCAGAAATGCTGTTTTTCAGCTTATCAATCATTATTTTGTCTGAAAATTTCTTGCGTAATTTGTATGTGACTGTAGTGACTTGGCAGGTTTTGTGCACAGCCCTGTAGTTATTTCAGACACTGTGTCTCTCTTGCACAATAATATACAGCAGTGTCTTCATTCTTCAGGCTGTTTATCTGAAGATACACATGCTTACTATTGTTGTCTCTGGACATAGTGAACCGTCCCTGGACAGATTGAGAGTAATATATTTCCTGGCTATCATATCTGATCAATGCAAGCCATTCTAGCTCTTTTGCAGCATTTTGTCTGATCCAAGCCATCCAATAGCTAGCCATGTCTAAACCAGAAGCAGTACATGTCAGTTTATGAGATTCTCCAGGTTTCATGACTACAGACTCAGACTCAATCAGTGTTTGACACCAACAATCTGCAAAAAAAGAAAACATGATCACTGTATGTAAATTCAGATAAAAGCAGACTGGAAACCTGGAAAAACTGGAACCGTACGTTGATAAGCCAGCAACAGTATTGTGATTCCAAAGACTTTGTGCTCCATAATGGTGTACTAAAAATATTAAGCTGTACTGTGATACAGAACTGATTATGAAGGTTTTAAGAGGATGATGATTTTGCATAATCTAAATAGTTGAATATTTAGATGGATATGTCTTATGTTTAAATCTGCAGCCTGTACATTTTGGCACTCTGGTGGTTATTAAACAGAATTGCATGCAGAAGAATATTGTAGCCGGAGCTACTTCTCTCTGTTTATGTCTATGGCAAATCATGTACTGGGCTACTTCGCAACAGTACCTAGCTGAAACAGTTTAAATAATCTGAATATAAAGGTGTACCATACTGATTCAGGACAAGCCAAAACACGGTTTGGAAAATGGATTCATGGTATATGAGCTATATGAGTATATAAAAAATGTAAACTTTAAATAGAGGCATCATATTACTCAAACATAAATTTTATGGATCTATACAGCGCATATGAAGTAATGAGCTCAAAGCTTTCTACATTAAATTAAATTTTTCATATTCAGTTTAATTTAATTGTTTAAACAAGCTACAAGCTACAAGCTGCGCACCAAGAATCTTCATGGAAAATCATTAAACTTAAAGTGTCATGTCTGGTGGCTTTTAATTTTCATATTTAGATTCAAATGAACGGTCTAAAGATGAGTGTTTCAATGGTCTCGGGTTTGCAGTAGTCATGTATATTGTTAAAACATTCTTATAGACTATTATAGATTTGAGTTTTTAACGAAGAGACAAATGGTAATTTCTGGCCAGCTGCAAGAGAGTTGCTAGCAGGCCAAAGGGTCGGGTGTTTTACGACTGTCCAATTTGGGCTTTGTGTGAAGGTTTGTGTTTGAGCGTTAGACTATATAACGTAAAAGTGCAAGCAGGACAGGAGGTCTTTTTTCTGGAAACAGAAAACTCCATTCGGTTACACTTTATGTGTGACCGAGTGCTTTTCGGATCATCAGGTATGCTTTAGATTACAGATTATTTTAGAGTACTTAATACAGTAATCACACAAAAAAATCATACAATGTGATATTCAGAATTTTATTTTTAGATCTCTCACAGTGGAAACGCACCTATGCTGAAAATTGTAGAGCTCTCCATAATTTCTAAGTAAGAGAACTTACAAAATCACAGGGTGATCAAATACATTTACTTCTTGACCTTACTGTACTTCACTAGTGTGTGATAATGTGTCTGAATATGATCCTGAACATGAAGCAGGTCATTCATTGTGTGTTCATAACTGTGTGTTGATGAGCAGTAAGTGCAGGATACAGGTATAAGTTATAAGTGCACATATAGCAGATGTGTACAAGCAGAAATTGGAAATATTTACAGATGGATATACAGTAATAGGGACATAATATACAGTTTTTATTAACTATAATCCGAAATTGCAAATAGGTGAACAATGTACAGGTTGCTTTAGTAGTTCTGATTAAGCAGCAGATATGAACATTATTTACAGGTTAATTACTCTGTCTGACATATGTATGAAATGTATAATCAGAAATTAACAGTGGCATGTGCAAAGGATATGTACATTTACAAGTGGAGTATGTACAGTGTAGTGCAATGGTTATGTGCAATATTAAATGTGCAAAATGTAAATAGTGCAATGGTTGTGAGAAGAGTGTCAAAAGAGTCAGTGTGGGGCAGAGTTCAGTAAGTAGACAGCTCTGGGGAAGAAGCTGTTCCTCAGTCTGCTAGTTCTAGTCCTGGGTAATCTGAAGCGTTTGCCCAAGGGCAGGAGAGAAAACAGTTTGTGGGCGGGGTGAGAGGAGTCCTTATGAATACTGCGTGCTCGACGCAGACAGTGCTTCTTCTGGATGTCCTCAATGGATGGAAGTGGAGTCCCTATGATGACTGGGCAGTTTTCACCACCTGCTGCAGTGCCTTACGCTCAACAACAGAGCAGCTCCCATACCACACTGTGACACAGTTAGTTAGGATGCTCTCTATTGTGCAGCGATAAAAATTCACCAGGATGGATGAGGACAGCCGGTTCTTCTTTAGTGTTCTCAAGAAGAAGCCTTCTTGACCAGGCTGGAGGTGTTGGTGGTCCAGGTTAGGTCTTCCGAGATGTGAATCCCCAGGAACTTGAAGGATGGCACAGGCTCAACAGCCATCCCATTGATGTGAATGGGATCATGTGAGCCTCTTCTCTCCTTCCTGAAGTCCACGATAAGCTCCTTAGTCTTGGTGGTGTTAAGGAGCAGGTTATTGTCTGCAAACTTGATGATGGAGTTGGATCCATATACAGGTCTGCAGTCATGGGTGAAGATGAAGTAGAGGATGGGGCTCAGCACACAGCCCTGTGGTACACCAGTGCTGAGTGTGATGGTGGTGGAGCAGATGTGGCCTGACCTGACATGCTGTGGTCTGTTGGTCAGAAAGTCCATAATCCAGTTACAAAATGTGGTGTTAATGTCAAACACCACAGGTTCCCAGATTAACTTTTTATTGCATGCCATCTGCAGGCGTGCGAGAACTTTTTTCAGTCCAGCTTTCCCGGAAGGATTCAATTTCTTCAAACCTTATAGCCTCTAAACACAATTATTTTCAGTTGTGTCTTTTGTTCACAACTTTAATGTTTTACCTCATTTTAATCTGACTCCAATTTTATGTTCTCTAAGATTAAAGTTATAATACTAAATTTGGGTACTTGATTTTGAATTAAGTTATCTGACTTTAGAAACCTGATTCTTTTAGATGTGCTATCTTTCCAATTATTCGTTCATTGGGGACCTGATGTGTCGGAGTCTGGCGGTCCCATCTCATAAACATAACCTATCCAGCCTGATAATTGGCTCAGCGGTCGGAGGGGGCTAATATCTTCTCTGCCAGCCACCCACTGCTTGCATTATGCAAAGAAAATAGCTTATTTAGACTTAATCCGTACCCGACGTGTCAAACTTCAGAGATAAGCATTAATCAAAAGGTCTTAGCGAACGTGCAAACCGCTCCGCTCAGTCCCAAACCTTCAGTGTGTCATATCCTGGTCGTGTAATTATGCACACAAAAGAGTCCTCTCAATCTACTGATCATAATGGATTCCAACACTCCAAAATGAATCAAGAAATAACATTCAATTTATTAGTCAGGTAAAATTATATCAAGTCAATTATATAATTAAACAATGTGAAATTCCAATTCAGTTTCAATTTTAAAGAATACATACCTTTGATAAATCAAGAAATTATACCAGGCCAATTACATAATTAAACAATGTAAAGTTCAAATCAATTTCAATTTAGAAGAATGCATACCTTTGATGAATCAAGAAATAATGCCAAGCCAATTACATAATTTAAGAAATGAGAATTACATTAATTTCCAATTTAAAAGAATGCATGATCTCAAATCCATACCTGACTGAGACACACGACAGAGTGCAGGAGTCCTACATAATATGTAAGAAGTTATTTGTGATCTGGGTGAGAAAAAATGTAATTTGTAAAGTTGTTGAGCTTCAATGAGTTGTATTTTGGTAAAATCAGGCACACACAAAGGCTTATTTTGTCAGTTCAACTGTGTCTCTCTTGCACAATAATATACAGCAATGTTTTCATTCTTAATTTTATTCATCTGCAGATACATCTGTTTCTTGCTTTTGTCTCTGGAGATGAAGTGTCCCTGAACAGACTAAGAGTAGTATATAGTGCTACTAGGACTGACATTCATATATGAAAATAAAACCCTGTTTAGACACAATATCCATTGCCATGTTGTGAAAATAGATATTAATCTGAAGCATCAAAATCACAAGTTGTGTGTTTGGAGATGAATAGTGTGTAGACTTTTGAGGAAGACAAATAAAAGTAGGTTTGCATAGGGTGCCCTCTAAAGATACATTTGCATTTCTGTGCCTTTACTAATCTGTGTTATCATGTCTGTCTTTAAATGTATGTTTGTTACTTCTTTAATAGGTTATTATAGTTGATTTCCAATAAACATATGCAGTTATTATTTAATTTCAAATCCAGTAATCTCAAATATAAAGAATAAAACATAATAATTGTTCTTCATATAGTACACTGTTTCACAAACAAAAGTAAGCAGAGATTCCTTTTTTCATATTTGGAGTAATTTTTTGGGGTTTGAACTGTGTTGAGATGGTTGAATGGTAGGGGATGGACAAATATTTCAAGTACAAGTACATACAAGCATTTTGTATGTCACCCTAATCAGACACACCCACCCAAATTAGTTCTTGCAGTGTCTACTAACGAGCTGATGAGTGGAATCTGGTGTGTTAGATGAGGGAGACATTTTGTTTTATGGAACCGGCCCCTGGACAGGTTTGGGAAGCACTGACTTAAAATATCATCTTGTTGTGATGTTGGGTGCCCTTAACAACGTAATACAGACCCAAATTAGAAATATATTTGCATACCTGTTGCCACATAAAAAAAAAAAAAAAGAAGTGACAGCTGTGATTAAACGCAATAAAACAAGCAGACTGGACAGAAACTATTGTCTACAAAGCTCATGTTTGCACAATTCTTATCAGAAAAGGTTCAATAAAGTATTGTCTTTTGTTGTTATAATAAAGTTTGTCTTTACACGTTAGATGTGATTCATCTTATAGTAACAATCCTGTCAGATCGTCCATCCTTGGAGTGAGCGTTAAGGTCGGCCGATCTGGTTTCATCTGTTACAGTTATAAGTTAATCTTTTTAACATGTTCTGTGTTTTTGTTGCTCAGAAATGTCATGGACACTGGGCGGTGCTCGGGTGACGACTGAAGGCGGTGACTGAGTAGATTGGACATCACATTTTTATAAAAGTCACAACGGCTCATGAAAACTCACAGTTACATTATGGCTGTGTACAGTTTACTGTGGATTGACTGTTTCGATACTTATATACTTAGCTGTTCGTAAAACAGTAAGCAAAACAGTTCAAATATGTGTATAAGGAAGTTGAAATGTCACGGTTGCATCAACGAATGTCTTTTGATATCAGTTTGCTTATGGTAACACTATTGTGTAGGTTTAAGACTGGATTTGGTGAAGGGCATTAACTTTTAGCAATAGTTCCCTGGATATTTAGATTCTGAAGTGTCACAATATGTAAGTGAAGAACATAATAAAAATAGAGCAATAACTACCTATGTCAACTTAATAAAAAAGTGTGAGGGTCACGTATTGAGCTTGTGTTTTATCACCACTCAGTGGACATTTCTCTTTAACAGGGAAATGTGCAGTAAAAGTAAAAACATAAAAACAGTGTTGCACAAAAAGTGCACAGAGGTACATATTTTTATGAGACCAGGTTGATTAAAAAATTAGTGAAATAATGTACATGTGGGTTTTGGCCACAAACAGTATAAAGCTAATAATTAGCATCATTCAGTTACGTTGGATTCTTGTATAGCTGCTTCATCAGATGGAGTCACTGTGTCCCCGAGCACAGTAATATACAGCTGAGTCCTCTTCTCTCAGACTCTTGGCTTCAAGATACTGTGTACTTTGAGACACGTCCTCACTCATAGTGAAGTGATTTTTAATGGAGTCAGCGTAAATAAGATAATCAGAGCTAGAACTACTGCCAGAGTTAACTCTCCCAATCCACTCCAGAGCTTTCCCAGGTTTCTGTCGTATCCAGTGCATGTAGTGCTGTGTCATTGTAAAACCAGATGTTTTACAGGAGATCTTCACTGTTTCTCCAGGTCTCTTTATCTCTACAGATGACTGATCCAACCGGATTTCATCACCACTGATACCTGTGAAATAATAATAATAAATAAATTGCATTGATTTAGAGGTATTCGTTTATTGAATGCACTTGGCTTGAAAAAAAAAAACAAAACAGAAAATGTTAACCTTACCCTGTTGAGTTAAAATCCCTGCAATAATCAACAGCCAAATGTTTTTCGACCCCATTGTTAAAAACGTTTTTACTATAGGGGTGTTTTCTAAATTATGTTTAATGGTTGTTGAGCTGTGTGTCTGGTAACATTATATACAGGTGAAGTGAAGAGTGAATTTGCATATGGCACATTTTTGGGCTATAGAGTAATATGTGGGTGGAAAATGAGGAGGTGTTACTGAAATGGCACTGCTGAAGAATCAAGCATGAACTACAATTTAACCTTCCCTTCAAATGATTTATGAAATGAAGTATCTCTTTTCACTGTAAGTTAGGAACTCCCTCTTGTGGAAACAAAGAATCATTGCTGCAGTGTACTATTCAACATTTAGTATTGTATTCATTATAACATTGTACAAGACAAAAACATTTTTTTTCATTCACAAGTAATTGTGTTGCTTTTCAGCTTCTCGAAAAATGGTTCTTAATTCAGAGAAACAAAAAAAGCCCTTTGTCTAAAGGGACTCTGGTTCAAATCTTGACCCTATATAATATAGGAGTTTGTGCTTGTCGGTAATCAAGTATATATAAGGGAGAATACTCAAGATTAGGAGGGCTGTGGAGCCCCAGGGTGGACAGCCCTAAGGGCTCGGGGGAGGAAGGAGGCAGATGGCCAGTTCCTAACCCTGAGTGCTCCCCCTGGATAAAAATGTGGAGGAGCAGGGGAGGATGAGGGATACTAAGATCAAGCTATTGAAGGATGGTTTGGTTATTTATAGGGCGAAGCTAGGTATCTAATAGGAAGATGGGATAAGTGGAAGATTGAAGAGATCGGTAGTGATTATCTTTGTGCACTCCTCCCGAAAGTGGTTTATTTTTAAATAGCAAAATTGCTTCTAAGTTTAATAACTACCTTGCATCTATTCTGTATGGAGCATTTATGTTGCTCTCAGCAAAAGTAAATAATGACCAGCAGAGCATCACTAAATGCATCATAAAATTAGTCCATATGACTCATGCATCCATATAAAGTCTTCAGCAGATATTAGCATCATGTAAGCAAAAATCAAATTAGTTAGATAATTAGTTATCTATACTTTAGAGCAGTGTTGGGGAATGTTAATTTTAAAAGTAATGCATTATAAACTGTAAAAAAAAAATATATATATTTTTACGGTAATATACCGGGCAGCTGGGGTTGCCGAAATTCTAACGTTAAATAACGGTAAAACCTTTTACGACAAAAACTTGTACACTGTAATAAGAAATATTTACAGTAAAAAAGCGGCAGCTGTGGTTGCTAGTATAAAACTGTGAAAAATATAATGTGAAAAATTTTGTTTTGTCAATAGTTTTACATGTAACATACAACCCCAACCCTGCCTTTCCTTTCTTGACTTCCGGTCCGTGATGGCACCTGTGTTTGGCGTTGCCTTGGTGGCCAGAGGCTCGCCACGCCTGATTTTATTTATTTTTTGTGTCTTGCTGTTTTAAGTTTGTCCACCAATGTTTTGTCTGCTGTGTGGGTGTATGATCGTCAAGCAATGATTTTAATTCTATCATTGATGATCAAGTGTGGTGGCGTTTGCACCTGGAGTGGTTCGGATGAAACAACCCTGTACCGCTGTCCACCTGCATCGGCTGCCTGTATGTGGGAAGGAGAGGGACTTATGAGACACACTAAGAGGAGAGGAAAAAGGGCCGGGAGACAGGTGCGAAATTCTTGAAGTTGGAGCGTTGTTATGATGTTTCCAGACTGCCATGCCTTCGCTCCATAGGTCCGGATGTATCCAATGCTCCGTTTTTTCTGCCTGTGAGAGTTTCTTTGAGTGATCGCGGCGTATGCGATGAGCACCTGAGGCTGCTGCCGCGCACCTCTGTCTCTGTTCCGGGTGGTAGATCTGCACCGCTTAAGATGGCTTTGTTAAATGCTTGATCAATCAGAAACAAGTCATTCCTGCTCAGTGAACTATTTACTTATAAAAATCTGGACTTTATGTTGTTGACGGAGACATGGCAACGGAGTATAAAGTTTTCCCACTTAATCAAGCTCTGTCCTGCGGATTGTTCATTGTGGGCCCTTCGTGGGCCATGGGGGTGGACTTGCTGTGGTTTTTAAAAAAACAGTTTATTTGTCAGTTGATGAACACCAACATATACTCGTCCTTCGAACTACAGATGTCTAAGGTTGGTCGATCAGACTTCTTTTATTGTTTTCTTGTTTATCGAGTTGGGGATGCTTGTTCATGCCTTCATCTCGACTCGATTAGACTATTGCAATGTTTTGTATACTTGCTTGATTAAGTCTTCCTTGAAGCTACTGCAAGTTGTACAGAATGCAGCTGCAAGGCTTCTGACTGGTACCAGTAAGTGGTCGCATATAATACCTGTACTTAAGGAACTTCATTGGCTTCCTCTTGAATTCAGAGTGCAGTTTATAATTATATTTATCAATTATAGAGCCTTGCATGGTCAGGCACCTCTTTATATTCTGGATCTTTTACATAAGCACCTTGATGGTTGGTTTTTAAGGTCTTCTGACCTGGACCTTTTAACTGTCCCTAGAACACGTCTTAAGACCAAGGGTGATCATGCTTTTTGTTCTGTATAATTCTGTATAAGACTTATATATAAAATATATATATATATCAAAATCAAACTAAATTTAAAATGCAATGCAGGGAACTCTGGGAATGTCAGTTTACGATGTTTCCCTGTAAATTTAACAGGAATTTACCATTAACCATTTAACTGGTTTTTACCATAGCATTTTCACTGTTTTTTACTGTTAAATTCACAGCCATTTTTTACAGTGTAATATTGTTTTACTCCCTGAATTCTATTCTCAAATTCTTTGATTTCTTAAAACCTGACGGCGAGCCAAAATCGGGGATAAAATCTTCAAAGTAGATTTTCAAAGTAGTCGCGGCACAGATCTTTTCACACTGCATGACTATATGTGGTATCATTCAGTTGCTGCTGTGTTCACACTGCATGATGGATCAGCGACAGAGGGTTTCACTCTGTGTGACTTTACAACAAGAAGAATCGCTGACAACTTTGTCTTACTGCCAAACACACGCGCAAAGTGACATGGAAACTGGATTTTATTCTGAAGTAGACCAAAGTCGTGAAAGTGGACCTACAGTTTTCCTTCAGTCGAGTTCACTTTGACGTTAAATATGGGATCTCGCATGAGAGACCAATCGCCTTCGAGTCTTTTGGAAAAGGCCTATGAATATTGCCGTGCAATAATCACAGCCAGGTGCATCTTATCACAGCGTGAGTCTAAGAGGGCACGGCTGGATTGGAGCCATGCAATGAGGAGTTGACCAGGTCGTGGCGAGCCCCGTACTCGTCATGCCTGCCCAACAGCTCCTCACCCATCTCCACCCTCGACGAGATGGTCCCACAGGTTGAGCGCACGGTAGCAGTACATCTGAGCCCACGCGGCCATGGGACAAGTTTCCAGGCACGTCGTGATACACACGGATGCCTCCACGGGTTGGGGTGCTGTGTGCAATGGGCAAGCAGCCTCGGGCACCTGGACAGGTGCTCACCTGCTTTGGCACATCAACTGCCTCGAGTTGCTAGCTGTGCTTTTGGCCCTTCGTCGCTTCAGACCGATGTTGCTCCACAAGCACGTTTTCAAGCAGAGCTGGAGCTGGAGCAGGAGCAGGAGCAGGAGCATGTCGCGCGACTCGCACATGGATGATTGTAATAACAATAGTGCCTGAAGCTCGGGGGCGGATTAACAATAATGGGCTCTAACCATGAAATGATATTCTTTATTTATCAAAAGCAGAATGTTTTGTTGATATTGTGAGTGTATTAAAAAAAAGACCCTTTACAGATTTAAATGCTGTATTACTCTTGGTAGACGAAGTACACAAATCAAGTACTTGAGTAAAAGTACAGATACATACAATCAAATATTACTCCAGTAAAAGTAAAAGTACTCCTTTTTCAATTTTACTCGAGTGAAAGTACAAAAGTACTTGGTTTTATATGTACTTAAGTAAAAAAGTACTGATAGATTTATTTTGCAATTTTATACTGTCTGCTTAATTTTATATAGCGCTTTTTTTATAATCTTACTGCTCAAAATACCTGAGATTTTTGATGAGCATGATGTAGTAATGTTCATTGTGAAGCTTACACTGCAAAAAGTGATTTGAAGCTTAGGCTATTGTTTTGCAGAATGTCACAGACGTTATATATGGCATGAAAATAAGTCAGGAAAAACATTTGAACATTGAACATCCAAAAGGACAATAAACTTTGATCTGCCTCACCATGCGTGGGAAAGAGAAACCAGTGTATCTCTCGCAACCAAAGACACACAAAAAAAATAATCTAAGATCTTCAAAGACGGTGAGCTCTGACCCCAGGACAGTGAGCAGACTCGTTTTACGGTGTGCCCCCTCCCAAGTCACTGTCCCCTGCAGCTACAAGCTGAGAATCAGAGATCTTCATGGAAAATTAAAGTGTCATATCTGGTAGTTTTTAATTTACATATTTAGATTCAAATGAACAGTCTAAAGATGAGTGTTTCAATAGTGTCGGAGTCTCAGCAGTCATGTATATTGTTAAAACATTCTTATTATAGATTTGAGTTTGTAACCGAAGAGACAAA
>JAUYWG010000113.1:0-12533 GCA_034779775.1 Enteromius afrohamiltoni | reverse complement strand
GGTGGGAACATTAGTATTCGGGGGAAGGTTCCCGCTGCTGATGGCCGGAGAGGGCCACGGAGGATTGATCCGTGACAACCACGTATGATCCCTTTAAGAGACAGGTAATTAAGTTCGACTGAATTCAGCGGCTCAAAGGGACTGAAGGCTCTCTGAAGGCCTGCTAGCACAACAGAGAGGTCCCAGGAGGGTATCATTGGCGATTTTGGAGGGTTTAACCTCCTTGCGCCCCTCAGGATCATGCTTTCCAATGGCCATTCACTGCATCGTGTTGGGCTGCGATGGCAGCCACATACACTTTCAAAGTGGAGGGCAAAAGCCTGTGCTCCAACTTTTCTTGCAGGAAGGAAAGCACTACTCCAATCCTGCATGATCGGGGGTTCTCCAAACGAAGAGAACACCAATCAGTGAACAGACTCCATTTCAAGGCATAAGCTCGCCTCGTTGAGAGGGCTCTTGCCTGAGTGATAGTGTTTACCACCTCCTGTGGCAGAGCACTTAGGTCTGCCGCGTCCCATCCAGGAGCCACACATGGAGGTTCCACAGGTTTTGACGCAGGTGCCATATGGTGCCGTACCCCTGAGAGAGGACATCCTGCCTCAGAGGTATGCACCAGGGAGGAGCTGTCACAAAGAGCTGTTGTGAAAGCACGTCGGACGATTAAGCTCCCAAGGGATGTGAATAGCACTCAGGGATTTGAACCGGTGCTGGCTCCATAGGAGAAGATGGCACTCCGGTCCGCAAGAACACAGGATCTTTCCAGAGACTGAATGTGTGGCGACCTGCAAACAAATGTCAAAAGTTTTTGTTGTTTTTTTAGCACATTCTTAACAAAGACATATAACCATAAAAACTTGGTTGGTGTAGTCATGTTTTGAGTATGAGTTGAGCTTGATTCAGAAATCCTGCAGGAGATGGAGAATTTCACAACCATAGATGGAGGCTGATGGAACTCAACACAGAAAACACCACCTGAATATAACAATGAAAGGATGTTTTATTATTATTATGTCTCAAAACGTCTGTTAACAGTTATGAAGCTTATTTTAATGTTTTAGAGTTTAAATGAAGCATCAGTGAAGCTCACAGAATGCAGCTGCTGTCAGCAGTATAGAGATGATGAGAAGATCATGATTTAAACTTAACACAGCTTTATTACTTAGTACAAAGAGCAAGTCAAGAATTTGCATGTAGCTTTTCGATGGTCCAAGATGGCAGGTTGTTGTTTAGGTATTTGGTATAGTACAATAATTGCTTTTTTACCTGAAATGAAAGGATCTGTGAACAAATAAACATGAAGAAATCCAGCCTGATCTTACTGTCACGCCGTCCTGCGTTCCATGTGCCTTCTGTTTTGTTTTCATTGTGTTTCCATGTACTGTGTCTCGTTTGTGACCCCGCCCCGCTCGTTACCTTGTATCCTCCTCCAGCCGTGTCTGTCCAGGTGTGTCTCGTTATTGTCTAATTAGTCTTTGTATAAATCCGGGTCCTGTTCAGTCTGTCTTTGTCTGTTGTTAAAGTTTCGTCGTGTCTGTTTGAGCTCTGCGTAGCTCTCCGCGTTTTCCTTTGTGTTTTCTGAGTAAATAAATGTTTCGTTGCTTTGCAATCCCGTTTCCGAGTCCTGCCTTGCCTGAAAGGAAGCGAGAGCACGAGCCTACAGCAGCCGTTACGTTACACTTACGGTAATTCTTACAGATTTTTATGAGGTGGCTAATTCATACGGCCTCACATAGACAAATTCATATCATTTTTGCTAAATGATAAGTATTTTATGAGTTGCAAATTTGTATGAATTGTCACAGAGCTTTAGACAACGGGTGAGGTTGTACGAATTTGTGGGAATTAGCCACCTCGTAAAATATGTATGAATTGGTTGTGAGACTGGGTTGAGAAAACAAACAGAAAATATAAAAAATAAAGATTTATGAACTTTTTGCCTGAATGATTAAATAATGTATACTGTTTGGTGAGGGAAAATACTCATAAATAAAGATAAATTAAAGACAAAATAAACTAAAGAAGCAAATAAATACAATAATAAGATGTTAATAAATAATATTCCAGGCACTTTTTATATGTCTTAAATACTTTTGCAATATGTTTCTAAGCTGTATACAATAATTCTTGCACAGGTCCCCAGGCAATCTGTGACACTGTGTATTGCATGCACTATAATATACAGCCGTGTTTTCAGTTTGAAAGCTTTGACCTCGTAAGAAAACTGTGTTGCTGGAGGTTTCAGCTGTGAAACTGATCTTATTCTTCATTGTGTCGCTGGTGCCTCTATCTCCAGAATCACAGAACCAGCCGATCCATTCCATTGCTTTTCCAGCTGAGTGTCGTATCCAGTTAGTACATCCTCCTCCTGATGCTGAATATCCAGTAATCTTACAGCCAATGGAAAAAGATTCCCCAGGTTTTATCACCATCAGGGTAGGCTGATTCAGCTCAATACAATTAACACCTGGATTGACAGAAATAAGTCATGCACATTATCAACCTCTGAAAATTAAACTGGACTGATCTTATTTAAAAGTAGCAACAATTACAAGACCCCCTAATAAACTCGTAGTAGTGTTGGTATCTTGATACTTACTGGGTGCTGTAGATAAAATCATTAGTAATAATCTAAAGTACATGGTTCTGTCTCTCACGTGGCACTCTCTTTATTTTGTGTCTGTATGCACCTGCTTATATAAGGAAGGAGATTTGCATCTGTTTTTTTTAGCAAACCAATTAAATTCAAATGACAACTATGCAAAATGAAATATCCCTAAATTAAAATAACAACACTGAAGTCTTTGCTTTTTGTAATGCCATTAAAAATCATTATATCTTCTGTTTGTTTCTTCTTGACACCTATTTTACTAAAAATTAAAGATGAAAAATCTATTTATTTCAAAGTCTTTATAGTGAGGGCATGAAAAATGTAGAGCTCTCAAAACAACATTACACAGAAATATGTTGTTTCTCATATTTATTTATTTGAATGTATTCATGAACTTTTTTCCTTCTTGAATGTACAGTATGCTGTTGCACATATTGCATTGATCAAAGCTGATTATTTATAGCAGATATTTAATAAAAGTAAACCAGACATTTTCTTTAAAATATATATATATATATATATATATGATGACTTTAGCCTTATTTTTGTTTCTTCCAAAATCCTAAATTGTGCTCTATTTCTCTATCAAGAAAAAAAAACACTGAGTGAATCAGTATAAAAAACAGAGAACTAAGACTGCTTGACCTCTTGGAAATTGGAAAAACAGTACGTCTGGAATTCAACAATACAGGTGGTGTTTTCGTATTGCTTTGACACTGAACTCATTCACTGTGACTCTCTAGCACAGTAATACACAGCAGTGTCTTCAGTCTTCAGGCTGTTCATCTGTAGGTACAGTTGACTGCTGGAATCAGCTCTGGACACTGTGAACCTGCCCTGGACTGCCTGGGAATAGGAGATTGAAGAACTGCCTGTGCTAATGTATGCAATCCATTCCAGTCCTTTACCAGGTGCCTGTCTCACCACAGCTGCCCAGTAGCTGCTGAAAGTAAATCCAGAAGCAGTACAGACCAGACGAAAAGATTCACCTGGTCTTTTTACCTCATCTTGAGATTGAGTGAAGGTCTGACAATGTATATCTGTGGAAGAGAGAGAAATATAATAAACTGAATAGTCAGAGAAAACATAACTGTGTGCTTGTTAAAAGCATGTATACAGTATTATTATTTTAATAGTTATTTAGAAAATCACAAACCTCTAAAAAATAGTAATATCAAGACTGAATTAATTATTGTTGTCATTGCTACTGATGCTCTTCAGCTAAAACCATCTACAGTCAGTGAACAGAAACATTTATGAGAGATAATCATCCCAGTTTTGCATGAACTCCTCCTCCAGCCTCAGTTCTTCTTTGTACCTATATGTGTGAAAAAGAGGTGTTTGTACATAAATAAATATGTAACATTAAATTTGTGACAGCATTTTTGTATATCTGACATTTATAAAAACATATTTCATAAGTATTAGATGACTATTAAATATTTTTGAAGCATTTTCAGCTGGATGAAAAGTCTCTCTGATAATATTACAATCAGAGCATTATGTGTGACAATCGTGTGTTTTCCCTCACAGTTCTGGTGATGATTAATTGCAGTGGCTTCTCACACTGAAATAGTAATGGAATTTTTTATGAGAAATAAAACTGATTAAATGATTAAATTTAGGTGGATATTTACCTAAAATCTACAGCAGACTTTTTTTTCTCAGCAATGAAGCAACTGTTTATTGTGTGTGCAGTTTGTAAATTACTGTTATTCAGGTAAATAATTTAATGTATTTTTATCCTAAACTGTATCAAAAAGAGTAGCAGTGGGGCTGTTGTTGAGTTCTGAAGAAAGGCTAGAAATTCTCCTGGTATTGTGTTTCTCTGATTCATGTGTTCAGGTTTTTGTACAGAGCTGTGGCTTGCTTAGTCACTGTGACTCTCTCACACAGTAAAACACAGATACTGAAATCCTGCAGGAGATGGAGAAGGATTCATGAGGTTTGTGGGGTCCACAACCATAGATGGAGCCTGAAAGAGCTCAAACATAGAATACCACTTGAAAATAACGTTGGAAGAATGTGTTATTATGTCACAATTTATAAAAGTTATGAACCTTATTTCAATGCTGAGTTAAATGAAGCATCGGTGAAGTTCTCAGGAGATCGTGTAAGTTAAGTTTTGCCTGCCGTGTCTCAAAGTCTCCGACTGCACCGCATCTTTGGGATGCGGACAAGTCGGTCAGAGATTACAGGAACCTGGAGCAATATAATCACAAGCAGAAATCCATACACCAGCACAGCAAAGCAGAGGAACTGACAAAGACAAGCCAGGTTAGCAGACAATATATAGTGCGGGATAACGAGTCTCAGCTGGGACCAATTAACTCTTTAACCACACTCATACACACACACTGCTCATTCACACACACAACAGACAAGAATGAGATTGTGAACCTATGAACCGTGACAGCATTAAACTTCAAACGGACCGCGACTGGCTTCTCCTCAGGGCTGGACTGGTAATCTGGCATACCGGGCAAATGCCCAGTGGGTCGGCGCACTTGGGGGCTGATCGATGTAATATGATTTTTTTTTTTTTTATTGGCCAACGACTGGCCCATAAAGCAGGGACAGCGGCCCATTGGTTCATTTCCCATACTGACACTGGGCTGGCCTAATCGATTCTTAATAGGCTCCATGGTGGACTATCTCAGACACGAATCGCGGCCCATTGGTTGACTGTCTTAAAGGACATTGAGCTAGTCCAATGAAATCTCAGGCCACGCCCTGCCTCCCTCCTGGCCAGCCCTCATCTCCCCTTCATCTGCTATTTAGAGTTCGATCAGAGTTTGGGATGAGTCCGTCTATAACAATAGATAAACAAGAAAAAACCAAGGGGGGTGCTGAGAAGCTATGGGAGAAAAAACGCAAAAGCCTATAAGTGGAAGCAGCAAAATATAAGGAGTTTAATAACAGAAGCTTGCATGAAGGGGAAACGGAGGGATCTTACATGTCCTAATGCCTGCACGTTCACTTACATGAACACTTTTTAAAACAGTGAAAAATCTAATGTGTGCACAAGGTTTCGCACCAGCTTTTATTTTGTGAGTTTGTATTATACTCAAATATACCTAACTTTCAATATTAAAGATGTATTGCTGTTTGCATTCTTTGTGGATGTCTTTGCAGTCCCATAGTCTGAAGAATACTGGCAGAATTTAAAATTATAGTAGTCTATATGTACACAGTTGCCTACTTATTTTTATTGACTGAAAAAATATATTATTTGTGATATATATATATATATATATATATATATATATATATATATATACAGCTCTGGAAAAAAATAAGATACCGCTGTAATTTACTCCTGTATCTATCAGTATCTCTGTTAGTATGAGAAGCATTTCATGCCAGTCTTTGTTAAATTTCTACACAAAAGTATTTTATTCTGTTTATTAAGGTACTTATTTGATGAGCAACTGAATCCATGTATTTAACAGGAATAGTTTAAAATGCACTGCTGTAATCAACACCATTCAGCCTACTATGGTAGTCCTGTATGTGGTGGTGGGCCGGCTGGACCATAAAATGCCAGGGCTGATTTTTACTCCCAGTCCAGCCCTGCTTCTCCTTCAGCCACCACCCAATCATCGGCTCCCAAGACGTCAATGACAACTGACTTCCAGCCAATCTGGAACCTTGAGAAACCCCCTTTCTGCAAGGAGGACCACAGAAGTAATCCTGTAGCACAAAGGCAACGCAGGTACAAACCTCCAGATGCTGAACTGGTGAAACTGATATACATTTTAACCAAACTCAGTGCTAGAGTTAGTGACCGATATAAGTTGATGCAATAGCACATATTGCTGTAAACTTGGGATTTCACATTTTCATTCTCTTAAACTCACTTTTTCCTCATTTCTCTCTTTCTGTAACTTGTACTAATGTGGGAATGCATGTGTTTATGCATTATGTGTCTTAGGTTTATCCTATTTGAGCTTAATTGCCTTAAATGCAGATATTAAAAAAGAAAAAGAAAAACAGAAACACATGTTTTTACAGACACAAGAACACATTTCATGATGTGAAATGAAAAAAAAATGTAAAAAAAGAGCACCACCTCTTGGACATTGAATAGTATGACTGGAGCATAAATTAATTCCACAGTAAAGAAATTATACAGAAGTAAACTCAGTAGCAAATTTGCTAAAATGTGTGCAATAATAAAACATTTTAATAATGATTTACTGACCATGTAAAAATAGTAATAACAGGAGTCACGCCACCGAGCCCAGTGCAGCCAACTATGCATGCAGGCAATCACCAATTAGTTAATCACAGCCACCTGGATCTCATTAGGTGAGCTTGTATAAAAGCCACATTCACCGTTCAGTTGCTCTACGGCTGAGATCCGGGTAACTACCTTTATTTCTACCTTAATCCTTCACCTCTCATGCTACGATCAGTTTGTCATGAAATTGAAGAGCTGTTCTTTGTATCACGTCTCTTCTATGAATTCTACTCTTACCAGCTCTACTTACAGCGTGTGCCTACCTGTCAGCGAGAAGGGCGCTGAGGATTAGAGCACTTCGCTTTGTAAGGTCCCAAGCCTTCTTGGCTCAGATGTCGTGTCTCGCTTCTCAGCTCTAAGAGAAAATACTCCTGGGGGTTTTCCTAATTTTGTTTTTTACTTTTAGGTTTTTACCTCATTGTAATCTGACTCCAATGTTAAGTTATTATTAAATTTAGATTATAATTTTGGATTTGAATGCTGATTTTGAATTGAGTTATCTTAATTTGGAAACTTGATTATTCTAGATATGAATTTTCATTCATCCGTTCGTTGGAGACCCGTTATGACTAAGTATGGTGTCCCACCTTAAAGTATAATGCTTGTTAGCTCTAATAACTCAGGGATCGGTTTATTATTTTGTTTGCCAGTCGCTAACTGCTTACTGAGTCACAAGGAAATATTTTATATAACCCAATCTTACCTAACGTGTCAAGCATTAGTGACAAGCAGGAATCAAAGGTCTCAGAAAGTGCGCAAATGGATTCACTGTCCAAGCCTCCAGTATGACATGTTCTAACCATTACATTATACAAATAACAGCGTCCTGCCCAGGTTAATAATCACAAATGATTTCAACAGTCTAGAATGAATCAAGAAATAATTTATTCATCAGGTAAAATTATTTTAGTCAATTACATAATTAAACAATGCAAAATTCAGTTTCAGTGTAAAAGAATGCATTCCCAAGCCAATTACATAATTTAAGAAAGGAGAATTCCATTCAGTTCCAATTTAAAATAATTCATACCTGATGAACAGAAAAACATGCTGTCACATGGAAGAGGCGTGGAAGTTTTCCAAAGCTCTTACATGCGTAGCGTGGAGGATTTGTCGACCGAAATTCCTAGAGAATGGTTTCAATTTTCCACCTTATATAGTCCAGACCAACATCTCCCAAACCTTTAGACACAAAGGATATTTTAGTTCCCGTGGTCTTTGAATTAGCTTCTGTCTCTTGGTGAAGGACATGCCTCTTGGTTGCAAGTCCAAATCTATAAAAACTTTTGGTAATGTTTTGATAATATAAGTGACTGTTTGTCACGCCATCACTGTCACCTGATCCCGGAACAGCACACACAAAGAGCACACCACTAATTAACAGATCACACTCACCTGAGTACTAACACCTGAGCGTCATCAGCCACGCGCTATATAAACTGCTACCTACAAAGACTCAGTGGCTGAGGTCAAGGTTTGACGCCGATCTTCTTAACTTCTCCTTCTGGCTTGTGTATATCCTGTGCTCTGTGATTCCGTGGATAACGATCCCTTCTTCAATGATGAAGTGACTGGTGGACATTTTGCACTAAGACTGAGTATTATCACCTTTTATTTACTCACTTGTTTTGAAGAACCACTGCTCCTAAAGACTCTGTGCCTCACTGTCATTCACCCTTGTTATACCAGCGGAGATATTCTGTTCAAATACTCTGTGATGATTTACCTTTCGCGCTGGGAGTTGAATTTATGTTTCTGCACAATAAACATTTGTGAACTTACTTCCTTGTCTGTATTCCCTGAGCGTGACAGAAGCTCAGCCCATAAGGAGGAAAGGAATGGAACAGTCCAGAGCCATATGCAACCTTTCTGCAAGTCCTCCGAGAGTTACGTACAGCTTCTTCCAGTCCCCCGTGCCCGGTGTCCAGGCCACAGATTTATTCAGGCGACCAGTCATCCTGTGAAGGATTCCTTTTACAATGCTCCCTGTTTTTTGAAGCACAACCAGATCGTTTTTTAACCGATCGCAGTAAAATAGCCCTGATAATCACACTTCTGGCAGGAAGAGCGTTACAGTGGGCAGAGGCTTTGTGGAATTCAGAAAGTCCGCATCTGAACTCGTTATCGTTGTTTCTGCAACCGTTTCGGACTGTCTTTGGACAACCAGTCTCAATACTCACCACGCACGAGGAGCTACTACAGTTGCATCAAGGAGACCTTCCTTTGCATGAGTATATCCTTCGTTTTCGAACGCTGTCATTGTCAAGTGGCTGGAACGAAACCGCATTGCTCGCGGTGTTTCGTAGAGGACTAAACCATTACATTCAGCAACAAATGGCCATATATGACGAGCTTCCACGATTTCCCAACATCTCGCAGCATGTGTAGCACCCATTACCTTACCCGTTTCGTCCGGAACCACAGAAGAACCCATGCAAGCAGACTCTTATCATTTATCTCCTCAAGAGAGATCCCGATGAATAAATGGGAACTTATGTTTGTACTGTGGAAGCTCATAACACCACGTTACAAAATGTCCAGTTCGAACCCCTCACACCATGGTGAGTACCAGTCACTTCATCCATCAAAAAATACCGTTCTTTGATGTTATGCTACAAATTAATACTCACCCTATACCAGTAAAGGCTTTAGTGGATTCTGGAGCAGATGGAAATTTCATCTCTGCACGTTGTATTCAAGCTTTTCAGATCCCCACACAAAGGACCTCCACACCGTATCGTATCATCACGATACAGGGAAAGCCCCTGGATGCCAGACCCATTAAATCCTGCACAAAACCACTCACTCTTCAGATAGGATGTCTACATCAGGAGAAAATAAGTTTCTTTGTTTTACCAGACTCCTCTATTGACATCCTTCTAGGATGACCCTGGCTCGTCAAGCACAACCCCACTATCGACTGGCAGTCTGGTGAAATATTGCAATGGAGTTTGCCTTGCTTTAACCACTGTTTGCCTTCTCTCCCTCAGTCTTCCGAACTTACCTGTTTGTCCACCACCATAGAGAGTCCTGAGACCACCATTCCAATCAACATTCCACCAGAGTACCAGAGTTATGCGGATATCTTTAGTAGGGAAGCTGCTACTCACCTGCCACCACATCGCAGATGGGATTGTGCTATCGACCTTGTACCAAAAGCCTCCTTACCCAACGGTAAAATTTATCCTCTCTCTCTCCCTGAACAGGAGGCTATGCGAGAATATATCACCAAAGCACTAGCACTTCAGTGTTCCAAAACTTCATGAACGAGATCTTCAGAGACATGTTACATCAGTTTGTTGTTATTTACATTGACGACATCTTAATATATTCAAAGGATTATGCCTCACATGTTTCCCATGTACAACAGGTATTGGCCCCTCTGCGACAATACCAACTGTTCCTAAAGGGGGAGAAGTGTGAATTCCACCTTACCCGCGTCCATTTCCTGGGCTACTTCATTACCCTTGAGGGAATTGAGATGGATCCACGCAAGGTGGATGCCGTGCAGAATTGGCCAACACCTACCACCGTCAAGGAGCTACAGAGATTCCTAGGATTTGCCAATTTTTAACATCGATTTATCCAGAACTATAGTCAAATCTCCTCTTCATTGACTTTGCTGTTAAAGGGAGCTAAGAAACAGATATCCTGGAATACCACAGCACAAGAAGCTTTTAATCACCTCAAATCTGCCTTCTGCACTGCACCGGTTTTAAAACACCCAGACCCTAACTCACCGTTCGTGGTCGAAGTCGATGCAGCCACCACTGGAGTCGGAGCCACTCTCTCTCAATGGCACAGCAACCCAACCACTTTGCATCCTTGTGCCTATTTCTCCAAAAAAACTCTCTACTTCTGAACAGAACTATGATGTGGGAAATCGGGAACTACTGGCAATAAAACTAGCATTGGAGGAATGGCGCCATTGGCTTGAGGGAGCTCAACATACTTTCACAGTTATAACAGACCACAAGAACCTCCAGTATCTCCATAAAGCTCGCAGACTGAACCCGCGCCAGGCCAGATGGGCGTTATTCTTCACTCGTTTTAATTTCAAGATTGCCTATCGGCCGGGGACCAGGAACACAAAAGCCGATGCTCTGTCTCGACTACACCAACCTGATCCTATCCCTGAAACGCCAGAAACCATCTTACCCCAGGAGGTAATTTTAGCTCCCATTCAATGGACTCTGAATGACCGACTGCAACATGCCACAATACAAGAGCCCGCACCTCCTGAATTACCACCTAACAAACGGTACGTACCCCTGGCACTTCATAGTGAATTATTGGAATCTGTGCATGCTTCCCCAGGGTCAGGACATCCGGGAGGTAAACGCACGCTCTCCCTCCTGAAGAATCAGTATTGGTGGCCGGAGATGGCCCAGGATACTTACCGGTATATCAGAGGATGCTCCATTGGTGCCATGTCGACAGTTCCAGGTCGCCTTCCAGAGGGTAAGCTGGTTCCTTTACCAGTTCCAGAATGTCCTTGGTCACACATTGCTGTAGATTTTGCTACGGATCTACCCAATTCTGAAGGTTTTACTACCATCCTGGTAGTCATTTTCTAAAACCTGTAAGCTATTGCCCTTACCTGGTCTACCCACAGCCATGAACACGGCACAGTTACTGTTCTCTCAAATTTTTAGGCACTTTGGTATACCGGAGGATATCGTCTCGGACAGAGGATCTCAATTCACTTCTCGAGTCTGGAAGGAGTTTTTCCGTTTATTGGGTGTATCTGTAAGTCTTTCCTCAGGCTATCACCCACAGACGAAAGGCCAGACAGAACGAAAGATACAAGAGATTTCCCGGTACCTCCGGAATTACTGCCACGATCACCAGGAGACATGGAACCAGTATCTGCCGTGGGCTGAGTATGTACAGAACTCTCTTAGACAGGATACCACAGGACTAACTCCATTCCAATGTGTTTTAGGATACCAACCTCCGTTGTTCCCCTGGAATGAAGAGCCATCCTTAGTCCCGGCAGTGGATTACTGGTTCCGGGAGAGTGAGAGAGTTTGGGAATCTGCCCACGTACATCTCCAAAGAGCCATCCGAAGAGGTGGGCAGATGCACGTCGGTCACCAACTCCCATTTATCAGCCAGGAGAACTGGTGTGGCTGTCAACCCGCGACATCCGACTTCGTAATCTCTGTCCCAAGTACACTGGACCATTCCCTGTGATCAAGCAAATCAACGAGGTCACGTATGAATTAAAACTACCACCACCACACTACAGAATCACACCCACCTTCCATGTGTCCCTATTAAAACGTCACATTAACCCAATGTTTCCTCCTTCCCCAGACCACCCGGAACCCCCTCCTCCGGCCGAGGTTGAGGCCGCCGAGAACATCTACAGGGTCCAGTCCATCCTTGACTCTCGGCGGCGCAACGGGCGACTCCAGTACCTTAATGATTGGAAAGGTTACGGTCCTAAAGAGAGATGTTAGGTTAGCAAGGACGACATTCTTGATCCATCCCTGACAACAGAATTCCATCTCCCACATCCTACCTGTCCGGCCCCCAGGGGTCGTGGTCACCTTTGCTGCCGGGTCCGAGCGTCAGGAGCCGCTCGTGGAGGAGGGGGTAATGTCACGCCATCACTGTCACCTGATCCCGGAACAGCACACACGGAGAGCACACCACTAATTAACAGATCACACTCAC
>JAUYWG010000112.1:0-14311 GCA_034779775.1 Enteromius afrohamiltoni | reverse complement strand
CAGTTGTGTGTAATGAATCTAAAATATATGAAAGTCTAATGTTTATCAGTACATTACAGAAAATAATGAACTTTTAAAAAAATAAACATATTGTGATAAAGGACCTGTATATAATTATTTTATACAATATTTTACTATTTGAAATACTAGTTACACATACGGTAAGGTTTGATGAAAGGGAATGTACTCTCCCTGCAGTGGGAAGCATGCGCCTTTGGCCTTTCTGAGTGTTTGTTTTTCATGACACACACACAGAGTTCACCGCTGGGATTGCTTATCCTCCAGAGAACATGACAACAAACACGTTAAACTTAATTTCCATCTATTTTCCCAGCCAGTCAGATGAATTCATGAGTCCTATTACACAAAATATAATAGTTCTGCCATTATGTATCATTTGATGGTGTTTGACATCATCTGACCTTTGAGAAAATAAATGGGTAAAACGGATCGGATGGCATGTAGCATGACAAAAGCTAGAAAAGACACACTATTGTTTTTCAGTGGAGCAACAGTCTGTATCAGCAGCATAAAATCCGAGCTGTTGGTCCAGCAGGAACTGAAAGCAGCCTGCCATGCACATTCCAGCTTTGAATCACAGAGACAACGGCAAACCACACCTTCCCAGAGTAACACCCATCAACTGCTGGAAATCCTCTGAGGACAACACAAATAACAGGTTAAAACAAAACACTCTGGAGGGCAAGATGGGACAATATCCAATCAAAAAAGATTAGAGCATGTCAGTCTGAACAGCATAAATAGGGAAACCGGTTTACTTGCAGTTTAGAGTGAACTAACTGTTCCTTAAGATGAGTGACTCACTTGCCTTCAATGAAATCAACTGATTTAATTATGATTTTGCAATTACTTATTAATTATAATTATTTGCTTACCGATACAACAGCCAGGTCGTTACAAGGATGTCACTGAATATATATATATATATATATATATATATATAGGTAGTTGAAAAAACAATGTTATGTTTTTGCTAACTACCTCAAAGACTCATTTTATCATACTTACGAGCTCCATTTGTACTATTTGCATACATTTGCACTGCTCTCTCTGGTTTGCACTCTGCCATGAGATTTTCCATTCATGGTTATAGATATGTACCCAACTATGACAATTTCCACTTATCAGAACCCCAGAAATGTGAAAAGGTTTCATATTTAAAATTAAATAAATAATTTCATTATAGTCATGATGCCAAAAATCAGATAATTTTCCAACCTGTAAAGTAAACTGAGATGAATAAAGCCGCCGATATCCAAAAAAGATACAATGTAAAGATAAGATTCATTGAGACATCAGAAACAGTGAATTTAGGTTTTATTGACCTCTGCCGTTTTTCAGCTACACATTGCACAGATAATATAGTTAACTCCATGTCCACATATACTTTGTTCCCAGAATCCATTCTACTTCTACAAGAGCTAATCAAACATTGAGTTTGAGCAGAGCCCACCAGAAGGATATTCATGAGAGCTCTTCAAGCAAGCACCTGTTTCCTTATTGACCGTTCTGTCCATTTCTGTTTTAACAGAGTTGATCTATTTGAAAAACTTTATTTGATTTAGGAACTTCAAACACAAACACTTCAAACTCCTGGCTGCTTCACTGACACAGTTCAAAGTTTAAAGTAGCGATACATCAACCCACATGCCTGACAGTTTATCCATACCAAAGACTGATTATCTGCATTAGCTGATAACAGTTCTACAGCTGAGCGGCTGAAATTCAGAAGAATTTGCGTTAATATTAACCTGTATTAAACAGTGCAGTTGAACTTGGAGCTTTGATAGCAACCGTTTCTAATTTGTCAATTTAAGTTTCAGAAATGCGGTCATGAACACCCACTTTGCAGCCCTTGGTTGTCTGAGAATGAAGCGTAGAAGAAACTCCTCTAAATGGCTCATTGTGTGTCCTGAGCTCTCAGAAACACAAGGCATACTTTGTGTGCGTATCATGGCCACCGTGTCCCTCCCCCTAGCCTCCTGTGTTTTGTTTGGCGTGTAGATGGGCGCTCTGCTCACTGACACCAGTGTGCTAGTCAGACAGGTCTTATCACTACCTGCCAGTCTCTCCAAGGTCTGCTTCAGGATATGATGTGGTTAGGGCGATTGTTAGAGGCTCTCTAGGTGGTCTCTGTCTATGAGAGAAATAACTATAGGGCTGGTGTGCATTGCCAAGAATGAAAGGAATGAGTCGAAGTGTATCATTTTGTCACTTGTTTGTTAACCTAACAATGTGGGTTTTTTGATAACTTGGGGGAAATGGTAGCAATGCTAACTACATGATGACAGCTCCATTGTGTCAGACTCCTTTTATCAGTAATAAGCTTTTTTTTATAAAAATACATACTTGTGCACTTTTTGCTCAAGACCGCTTTTGGGTACCTAACCTAACTTATTTTGAGATAAGCGCGAGCCACCCGAGGAACTACGCCATGCCCACTGTGTCTGTTGTTGGTTCCTTGCGTGACATGGTGACACTAATGACCCGTCGACTATTATATTAGTTGTCGACGAATTTTGCCATCAACTAATAGTCGACCAGTCATTGCAGTCCTACACCAAATCCAACCCAAAACTACCCGTTAGTGTTAAAAATGCAAAACTGACCGTGTCATTTCAACTTCTGAACCAGAGCTTTTTACCTCTCAAGTACATCTCTGAACTCCGTGAGCTACCAAACAATCAACTTTTAAATCTCCCGCCATATTAATATTGTCATAACATGATACTCCTTAAGAAACTTTTTACTCTATTAATCAAAACTCTGTAAATTTGTGTGTAAAGAAATAAAAGGTGCTATGATATGTACTTATTTCTACATATTTCGTGTCTCACTAAAAAGTGTACCCAAGTACTGTACGTTTATCCCATGAGACCAGGTATTTTTTCCAATGAGCATTTCAGTCCAGCTTGACCGAAGGCTGTTTTTATTTTATGACACTAATGCAAATGCAGTTTACAGCTAAGCAAGTTAAGTGAGGCAATAAGTACATGTGCTGTTATAAATTGTAATTTCACAGCCTTATAACCACTGGAAGGTCAAATTGTAGTGTTTTTTTAGACAAAGGAACTGGTTACAAATTATCAACAGATGATAATTAAAATGAGGAAATTAAATTTCCCTGTAAAGTTGCTTTGCAACGATTTGTACTGTGAAAAGTGAGGCACAAATAACCTTGAATTGTAAAACTGCAACTACCTCAACACTGTTTATGCTCTTTAAAATGGGAGCTAAATATCTAAGGAAACTCTTACATTCTTGCATATTTTTTCTTCTTTACTTTTTTTGGGTCATTGAAAGAACTTTTAGTCATTAGCCATTACCTGTTTGGAGATCTCTGCTGTTCATTCCATCAGCTGCTAATCAGCCAATCACAAGGCAGTGTTTATCTTCCTGTGGTGGGGCAGCCAACAGCTATGTGGCTCATTTCCTTTAATACCACAGAGGGCTGTAGTAAATTCCATCTTCAACATATTCTTTCTTTTCACACCAACCCAAACAACATTTATAATGAATAGTTCACGCAAAGTCAAAAATCTGTCATTATTTACTGGTCATTCCAAACCCGTACGACTTTCTCTCTTTCACAGGAACCATTTAAACGTTTATCTGAAAGACAAGCAGAAGCCATGTATAATCTCATGGCTGTTGTATAAACCTCAAACAGCACTGTGGTTACTGTCCCCTGCTTGCCTCCTCTGTGGTGTCCATTGAGACCAGGGGTCAAGGCCGAGGGAGGTCGGAGTTTCAACTCTGCACTTCCTCCCTACTGCCGCTATAATCACAAACGGAGACGATTAGCAGATGCCTCTCGGATGCCATTACAAGGCCTGCCTTAAAAACACACTCCTATTTGCTGTGAGTGTCAACATATGAGGTCGTGGGCAAACACCAGTAAAACCTTAAGAACACACTAAAAGCACAAGCTCCACTTAATTAGTGGGAGCAGTCTGTCATTTTATTTAATGTCCAGATGGACAAGCAAATATCCCATGGGAAACTTTCTGAGTTGCGTGCTCGCCAGTTGACCCCAGCAGTCTCACTGAAGATGAGGACTTAGATTTTTCTGTTTTTTTTAAGTTGGGTTATAATTACATGTTTACTGTGGTGGTACAAATTTGTTTGTATGTAGATTAATATAGGCTATTGTATGTACTGCTGATAAAGAAGAGCTATAGAGCTTTCCAGTGAAATACTGCTCCTTTAATTAGTTTATGAGATTAGTTTATCTGCAAATAAAGCAGCATTTACGAACCTAAAGCTAAAAAAAAAAAAAAACAAACTGAAAGAAATCTGTAACTAATAGTCTTTTTTATCACTAAAAAATATATATACATATAAATAGTACACAAATCTATCTATAAATAGCTCACATGCATAAACAAATACTTGTGCCGAACACAAAACAAAGTTCCAAAGGACTTTAAATGCCAATTCATATTCAAATTTGGACAATAAAACAACCCATTACATTGAAGACAGTGTTATGAAAAGAGTGCCCTAATAAAGCAGGGCACAAAAGAACATAATTGGGTTTATGTAGTTTAAGGTCCAAAAAACACATTATTTTCTGTACATTTATGTTTCTCCTCTAAGCCCTGCCTCCTGAAAAAGGTCGATTTTTACAAAGCTCAGCATTCTAAAAAAAAGTGAGGTGTGCTATGATTGGTCAGTTATACAGTGCACTGTGATTGGCCAAATAGCATGTGATGAAAAGCTACGCCCCTTACTATAATGTGATGCCGTGTCCTGGCACTATGGCACAAAAACAATAAAACACATTACAAACAAGGCATTTGTTGCATCCACTGGAGACTTAGTACTGTCTTTTTATGCATTGCGTTGCATTGCACCTCGTAAATAAAAGACCATGTTATTGGAGTAACGACAAACAACAAGAACTACTCAAAACTCAGGTTTGAATAGTAAGTAGCTGGTTCTTTCAATAAAAAAAAAAATAATTCACTTAAATGTTGTGAGTCAGAAGCACCACACTGTCCTTGCAGAGATAGAATTGGTCCACTTTACAGTCTCTGTGCACAGCCAGCATAGACTACTCTCCAGCAACCGACAGCAACACTACAGCGAGAATTATAACTCCGCCTTCTTTCTTTGCGTAAACATTTGGGCAGTGTTTGAAAATAAACCCACTCAGTGATGTAGAAATGTGGGGGCATGTTTAAATGAGACATTTTGGGGGGGCATGGTCAAGTCATAACTTTCATAAAGAATATATCTTTGGTTTTTGCAACTTTAAGGATCTTATCTATGCACTTACATCTTGTAACGCTCCAAAGAGAAAACCCAATTTTGAAATCGCATCATGAATCGCATCATGACGCCCCCAGCAAGTTCTCAGGGATATGTTTGCGCTTTCATTGCTTCGGTTCTATAGAAATTTCTGATTAAATATTATTGAACCACCAAAACAGATACAAGATTTCTCCATCCACTTTTCACCGTTCCAAAAACGAATCAGTGGAACACTGTAGTAATGTAGCTGTAGCACACTAATTTCTACATGCTTGGACTCATTCTTCACCTATAAGAAATGAATAAAAAGGTGAAGGAGGCAGGGGTTTAGTGCCTCAAAGGGGTAATAAAGTCTTAATGTCTTTAGCCAGTGTAGTGAGAACCACTGCACGCTCTGAAACAGAGGGTTCCACTGTCCCAGCCAGCGGGAGAAACCAGACAGCACTGGAACGGCCCTTAACACAACAAGCAGCGCTTTTTACAAGCCTACTAGTAAAACGTCTGCCTAAGCACAGACATAATATGCTGCATAATAGATCTAAAGTTCTGCTTAAACAGACAGCAGTCGCCCAGTAAATCATCTGTCAGAAAAACCTCAAGATTAAATGTTTCTTGTCTGTATCTTGCACCAACTTGAGCTTTGTGTGCTCCAGGATGAGGAATTTCCTTGGAAAGATCTCCTATTTTGCCTGTAAACTTCCAGACAAATTTAAGGTTCTGGCCGCTATCCATTTGTTAAATACACTAGAACTTTTCAATTACTGCTAAAAAATGACAACATGGCTATGAAAAAAAAAAAGTGGTTTACTCTTCCTACTTGGTATTTCAGCACTGCTAATATCATTACCCTGCAAAATAAATTGGTTGTGCTATTTCTCATTTGTATTTTACTGGATAAAAGCATCTGCTAAACGAACTAAAAGAAATTACAAATTGAATTAAATATTTCATGGTCTAGTTGAATTCACTGAAGAAAAAAAATTTGAAAAGAACTCGCAACAGCAAACAAGTTATATAACCAGAAACCAAGAAATATAAAGACGTCTGGGATGGATTTACATTTAAACTCAGGAAAAGGTAGATTATGTTTTAAATAGTAGTGAAATATATTTTTATATTTCTGTTCCATTATGATCCCACACTGAAAAAACGATTCTGTGGTGAAGATTTACCATGGAAAATCAATAATAAAAAATTAGTTGAGACAAAAAAGTACAATAAATTCTATAAACATTGTACAAATTAAAGTTTGAAGATTTTGTAACTTGCTAAACTTGCTAAAAATACTACTTAAAGTAACTAGCTGTCAGCTACCTTGTTTGTTTAGATCCCTCCAATATGCTTTATATGATGTGATTTAAAGCTGTCCTTTCTCTTTGTGCCGTTACAAGTTGTTATTGCATAGATAAGACCCCTGAAGTTGAAAAAAGTCTGAGAAAAAAAACGAAATTATATTTAATATTCTTTATAAAAGTAAAGACTCGACCACGCCCTCCTGAAACATTAAACACGCCCCCATTATCTACATCACAGAAGGGGTTTATTTCATAAAAATGCCTTTTTAGGAAAAAAACACAAGCCTGATCACTTGGTAATAATAACAGTATCATAACTCCCCTCAACAACCCACATCATTTGAGGTATTATTCAGCATTTTGAAAATGCTGAAAAATTGGCCGACTATACATATGAGCCATTGCAATAGCTAGAACCACTTTTTATGCACCCTAGAATCAAGCTAAGGCGGCAGGGTTAATTCTTATTTCAAAACATAAAAACATTCAGTGCACTGTGGCTCCAACTGTGAGAGAGGCACATTCATAAAGATTTAACATGACACCTGAATAACCAGCAGTTCATAAAGGAAGCATTCATACCATGTAAAGCTCTAGTGAGAAGGGAAATTGACCTTACCTCTGCAAATCTGACCCCTGGGTATGTGAGAAGGGCCCTGGAAACCTGCAGCTGGATGGCCTGAAGAGCTCTGCTGTATCCTCTCGCCTCATCACCAAGGTGGCATGTTGTTCTACGAACAGCCTCCCAGACTCTGTCAGAGATGCAGCCGATGGGTAGAGTCCTCACTATAGCTCTGGTACCGGTGCACACTGTCTTTTTGATCTTCTGGTTGTTCTTGAGGTACCTCCTGACCAGGACTGTAGAGCGCTCTTTCTTGTTACGCACAAACTCACTATCAGACACAGAGCCCTCGCTGTCACTATAGTCGGGTACAGACAACCTAAATGGCGCGGACCTCTTAAGGCATTTGCCCTGTGAGCAAATGGGCTTGCTTTTCCTGTTGAGCCTTTCCAAACTAGCGAAGCCATTTTTATGGCACACGGCACATACGTAGTCTGTTCTATCACGCATTTTGTAGTTCACGCCAGTGACGCAGCCGTTGGTGCATTGAGGCCCTTGTGGTGAGGTTACTGGCACACTGTTTCGCCTCAAATCCAGCCCGCAGAACGGCAGGCTCTCCGTGTTTTGGCCGATTACGAGCTCCATCTGGCACAGTTCACCATCCAAGCCACTCAACGCTGGCCGTTCTCCAGCAAGGCAAGTAACATCAGAAGAAATCCCTTCTGCTTTCCTCTGCTGGGGCACCGTTCCCCAGCTTCTAGGAGGAAAGCTATTCTCCGGGCAGCCTTCTTCGCTTTCCACTGGATCGCAAAACCCACACATCTGGCACATGTACAGCCCTTCTTCCCCGTGCCTTGCAGCCCCACAGCTGCAGCTTTTGGATCTGTAGGTCTCGTCTAAGCAATCCAAACTTTTAGACCTAGTATCCAAAGACTTCCGTATTCTGCATCCTGTGCCCGGTGAGTCCCCTTCTAAAGTATCTAACGAAAACCGCGTGGATCCGCTTTCAGGCAAGCCGTAGTTCATGGATATGAGAGCATGTCCGTTATTTGATGAAGTGTCCTTACCAAGTCTCTTCATTCCCAGCACAGAGGATGCCCTGTCGGAGGCCATGGAGCTCATGAGGCCAATATGTGCTTGTCTCTCCACACAAACCCTCATATCACTAGGCACCTGCTGACAGATCCTCCTAGCTCAACTTACACCGAGGACAGGCTTCTGGCAAACTACTACTAAAGATGATAGCTCTGGGATCAGAGAAAGAATCTCAGTCAGTCTGAAGTGGAAGCTTTAGGATGACTGCTGTAGAAAGTGACGACTGCGTCTTCTCAGTTTTTCGCCCTCTCCCAAGACCTCATGGCCTCAGATCACTAGACGAGAGGGGAAGCAAAAAAAAATTTCAATAAACAAAATCCCTTGCAACACAGTATTTGTGACCTGAAAACATTCCCTGAATGAATGAGGAAATATGACAATGCAAGAACATAAACATACTGTAACTCAACACACTGGTTTTACTTGGCCTGGGCAAGGCTAGAAAGTTTCACAATCCTTATCAGAGCCAAGCTGTTTTGTGTCTTGCTAGGTGCTATCTGGGGAAGTTGTTAAAACTGCACTTCACCCATAACCGAAATGTTTTTAAAACGCTGAAGAAATATTTCAAGGACAGGATGTACATTCTGAAAGCACGAAATGAAAATTCACGTCCACTCAATAATATTTCCCTCTCAGGAAATCACACAGCTGTCCAAAATCTCACTACAGGCTTTAGCCCCCGAGTCCTATACAAACGCACGGGTTTCTGGAATGTAAAGCCTCGCTTGGAGGGGATCGGACGAATGAGATTAAAGGGGGGCATTCACTGCATTGATTCTGGGTGAATTCAGCCAGTCAGAGTCTTCAAACATAGCTGGGTTCCCACACCCACACAGTCAATGATAAATCACTGCGCTAACACAGTGAGGAGTTCTTCTTTCATAACTCAGCACTTGAGTGCTTGTAATCAGACATAGACTTGGTGAAAGAGTGAAAAAAATAAAAATAAATAGGTGAAAACAATCAAAGCAAACGTTCTACAAACATACATTTTTATATTTTCATAAAAAAACAAAGACAGCATGTTTACCAGTTTACCACTCTTTGTTATATTGCAGGAATTTGCTTAAATCGTTAAAACAAATCCTCATTAATGTACACACAGCACCCCATATTGACAGAAAAACACAGATTTATTAAAAAAGAGAATCTGAAATATCACAAGGTCCTGCTGTGACACCCCTGCTACACCTTCATTTGAGTTTGATTATACAAGTCACACACCAGGAAAGCCACACACCTGCCTATAGAAGACCTTACAGCTCACAATGCATGCCAGAGCAAATGAGAATCATGAGGTCAAAGGAACTGCCTGAAGAGCTCAGAGACAGAATTGTGGCAAGGCACAGATCTGGCCAAGGCCAAAAAAATGTCTGCTGCACTTAAGGTTCCTAAGAGCACAGTGACCTCCATAATCCTTAAATGGAAGATGTTTGGGCCGACCAGAACCCTTCCTAGAGCTGGCCGTCCGGACAAACTGAGCTATCGGGGGAGAAGAGGCTTGGTGAGAGAGGTAAAGAAGAACCCAAAGATCACTGTGGCTGAGCTCCACAGATGCAGTAGGGAGATGGGAGAAAGTCCTTCACCAGTAAAGGGTTTATGGCAGAGTGGCGATGGAAGCCTCTCCTCAGTGCAAGACACATGGAAGCCCGCATGGAGTTTGCTGAAAACACCTGAAGGAAGATGGTGAGAAATAAGATCCTCTGGTCTGATGAGACCAAGATAGAACTTTCTGGCCTCAATTGTAAGCGGTATGTGTGGAAAAAACCAGGCACTGCTCATCACCTTTCCAACAGTGAAGCATGGTGGTTTTTCAGCTGCAGGTTCAGGACGACTGGTTTCAAACAAGAGGAAGATGAATGCGGCCAAGTACAGGGATATCCTGGTCCAAAACTTTCTCCAGAGTGCTCAGGACCTCAGACTGGGCCGAAGGTTAGGTTATTCAGTGCAGCTCTAATTTTCATAGCTTTAGCTGAAAAAAATATATGTCCTTCCTTTTGTTTCAGATTCAGAACTATAATGTGGTTTGGATTAAGGTAAACGATACCTGTGTTTGGGACATGAAGAGGAGTACTGCTATTAAATCAGAAGCCACTTAACATGTCTTGTCTTTATCTGTACCCAAAATACATTCTCCAACATTACTAAGAGAATATAACATATGCATTCCTGCTGTGAAATGATCCTAAAACAGATAAACCAGACACACCCTTGTCTCTATGACGAAATGTCATATGTTCACATGAATTTATGAGGCAGTCTATTTATGCAGTTACGGAAAAAATAGTTTTTTCTTAGCAAACACAACTAATAGTAGTTCTTTTAAAAACGGTTGATGCCTAGAAGTACTGCACGCCTTTATTTGTATATATTACATTATGAGCGATTGTATCCAGTCACAGTCATTTCCTGTAATCTTTATTGATGTCACAGTCATGTGCCAACGATCGACGTATCTGATTATGTCAGCCTGCCTGCAGTGGGTGTTACATGCATTTGTGCCCTAAAAACCTGAACTTGTCAAAGACACCTCTTACTTATCTAAACTATGAACTGTAGCAATAAAGAGGCTGCATATCGTGCCTCCAGAAAAGAGGGTGGGGATGAGTGTCTGTTGAGGCATGAGGCCATTGTAACGCTTGGAAATTACGGGAATTCCCACCTCCCCAAATCCACCTCCGCACCCCTCCTTCTCCCCTTCTTTTCTGAAGCCAGCACAAACTAATTATCTGTGCTAGCTTGAGTCTGCTCGTGTGCAACAGGCAGCTACTGGAGCTAAGCCTCATCCAGACTTGGAACAGTTTATCTTCGTAAAATAAAGTTTATGTGTGGGTAAACATTGCCATAGACGACAACATACATGCAGGGTAAATTAAGATTGAGGTCATCTAAGATAGCACCCAATCATAAAGTGAACTAGGTCAACTGTTGTTGATCTCTGACCAGTGTTACTGCAGTTAAGGCTGGGATACACTACACAAAAGTTGGCAAGTGTATCCTACCTAATGTTTTACGACCTGTTCGTATTTTAAAACATCGGCGTACTTTTGGCGACTTTGGGAATGGCACGACAACATACGTATGCATGCTAAAATTGGCTCAAAATATCAAACATAGTTGATATCAATGACTAAACGAATTCATATTATGAAGCTAAAAAAAATCTGAGACTGTGCCTATCATACACTGCTGGATTTTATGTGAAACTTAACCGACAGGCCATGAATTTTGGCAGCTAGCATTGACTCATCCAGACCGTAAATTGAGGCAATAATTTGAGCTAAAATCATGTAGTGTATTCTAGCCTTTATCTTAAACCAAAACTGAAATGAAATGTAGCTAAAATTAATATTAGATGGACAAATCTAATTTAAACTGTAAAATAAAATTAGAAGTGCTGCCTTGCACACAACTAAAAGAAGTACAAACGAACGCACCAAAATTACTACAAATAAATAGCTAATTTAAAATATGAATAAATACTGTAGTAGTATGTAAATAATACTAAAAATAACAGTTTGTGACAGTTGTGCTTTCCTTGAGGAGTCAATAAAAAGATGCCACATTAAAAAATGATATGAGCTTTAAACAAGCTGGGGCAAACACAAGCTGACAACTTGTAAAAAAAAATCACTGCAGGCATGTCTTAATATTTGGAAAGACACTAAATGAGTGTTTGATGTCATAAATCTACAGTCTAATGTTGTTGATCATTTGTGGGTGTGTCAAGCTCAGGTGTGTCACCCCAGATTCAGTTTCACAACACATGAGACAGTCTGTTCTGATTACTCACACCGATAGCACTTAATGCAAATGAAAATAAAAAAAAGTACTGTGCCATATACTGAGTACAGTCATAACTGGTCAAAGGTCTATGACTCTAGGCTTGTTTACAGCCTAGCAAAAGTTACCATCTGATGCAAGAACAGTAACCGACTACTACTCGCCTCAAAGTCTTTCTCCATCGAGTTGGCATGTGAACAGAAGCAGACGAGTTTTCCATCTATTCACATTTTCCAGGCTGGTAAATGAAAATGGATTGTATGAGTTTGAGTCTAAAGAGCCCAAACCCCAGGATCACAGGATCAGGTTACAGAGCTGGTCAGCTCAGTCACAGCACTTTACTAGAGCAACATAAGATTTCCATTAGAAGCTGATTTCACCAAACTAGACTTGGGGGAGCCTGTGGAAGCAGAAAAAATGTCTCACTGTGCTTTTGAAAAATGTCCCTTTTGTTAAACATTCCCTAACATGCATGCAATTAAAAAAAAAACCTGATCATCATCGTGATGTCACACACGATTTAAAAGCACGCACCTTCAACACCTGTCGAAACACTAGCAAACAAATGACACAAAATTGCAAAGCATTACTGTGGTATCGCCTACTGTAGAAAGTAAATATTATACAAAGTATCCATGAAGCCGAAATAAAACAACTTAAGTGAACGAATACACGCGAGTAGCAAGACAAACTCTTGATTTCATTCATTTCTGACTCTAGTGCGTTAAATCAACCAACACGCTACATCAAACCTAGTTTTGACGCTTAACTGCAGTGTATTTAGACAAACACGAGATTTAACACCACAAACGTAACATAAACACGTGCCAAGGACAGCAGAAACAACTCACCGTTGCAGTAAGAAGTCACAACAGAAATCCGCCTAACAGACTGAAACTTCATCGTGGTTTCAGAAATTGACTGTAAAGTTTGCACGCTCCCGCGGCAGCCTTAGTAAGAGTTGGTTAAAGTTGGTGGAGGCGGGAAACTCAGTCAGTCATTCAGTCTGCAGAAGCAGCACAATAGCTGCTGAACTAACTGCAGAGGTGTCACTGCATAGGAATGTCTGAGGACTTTAACTCACTGTACCGCTGTAGAGACTGACACACTTCATTACTGTCACAGACGAGCATGTCTTCTTAAATACCAAATACTGCACTTTTGATACCTGATATCATGGTAATACTAGGTTTTTAGATGCACCATGATACGTGGAATTTATTGAAATTCCATGCTTCTTATATCAAATACAATAGAATTGTAACAAATTACAGCAGTTTCCTCCTTGAATTCCATTTTCCAAGATTCCTCATTAGTGGGAACTGACTCATTGCAGGTTACAACCTTCAGCCAGTAGGTGGCGACAAGTGACTGTTTTTATTAATGAGTGAGTTGGATCGTTTATTTATTTGAACAATTATTAATGTACAAACAACTTGGCAATATCAAAACATATTCACGTGACAATATACAGAACAGCATACGCAACAGAGAGAGAGAACAGAAAGGTGAAATTCAAGCTATAGTGGTTTTAGTTTTAACGGCATCAAAAAACAATTGAGTCAAATATAAGTCTTTAAATTTTAAAATGAATTTCTTTAAGAGAGTAAAGGAAATTTTATGTAGTTGGTTTTAAGGGTGTGAATTTTCTGTAAACTACGATAGAATAGAATACAAGAAGTGGGAAGGCGTGTTTTTAAATATCAGCATCGTTTGGTAAAAATTGCATATTGCAATTTACACTGATCAATGTAATTCCACTACTGTTTGGTTCAAAGACGTGCATTGGGTGCTCCTGTTTCGGTTTTTGAGATTATTTTTATTGGTGGTGCAAAAATAGACAAAACATGTGTATCAGATATCACATAAATTATGAATATTTCCTAAGTACACAGTTTCATCCTCAAATTTGATTAGCTAAGCTAAGCAGTCTTCCAAGAGTTCTTACATGTGTTGGGAATTGTTGGGAATCATTAATTCAATCAATCAATTAGTTCATTCAAAATGCTGATTCATTCGCGCTACTGTTTGGAGACTAATATTTTCTTGGAAATATTACTATTTGCACAGTATTTACACGGTAGTACTTCAGTTCATCCTCAGATGAAGAGCTCTAGTATTCTGACTACATGATGCCAGTAGGTGGTGACAAGTGACTGTATTCATAAATGAGTCACTGGGTCATTCAACTAATTCATTTATTGTGCCCCTATGGGTAATGAAAGGTTCATATTTTACATTTTGGGAGATCCCATTAACAGGCTGACATGCATGCAAGGTCAAAAACACTTTAATTATC
>JAUYWG010000110.1:3686-17877 GCA_034779775.1 Enteromius afrohamiltoni | reverse complement strand
CTAGGGAATAGCAATATGGTGGCGCGGTGGCTTCACTTCTATGACGTCATGAGCTATCCAGTTCTCTATATAGATCAATGAAGGGAACAGTTTTTTGCGTCAGGTAGCATGACACAATCGACCTCGAGATACACAAGAACCAACAGCATTGAAGCGCGCACAGATTGAAATTGAAATTGCTCACAGACAGGAAGTACACGGAAGACGGAGACAGCGACCGCGTCTATTCCTCTCACAAATCAATCATTTTGAATCAAAAGACTTGGAATATTAATATCTTTCAAAATGATGAGGGTGGTTGTATCTGCCTGCTATATCTTGTGTTTCATTGACAGATGGTAGGTTTAGGGGCAGGGTTTGGGTTGTGTGCTCATAAATGTGTAAATAATATCATTTAAATAAAACTGTTTTGACTGTTTACTTTGAAAAATCATACCCCTACATATATGCAATAATGCTATTGTTTTTACCCAATATATATTTTAAATATGATGATAAAATAAAAAATATTGCAAAAATATTAAAATAATAATATTGCAAGCTTGACAAATTTCTCAAACCATTTAACTTTTAAGTAAAAAAAAAATAAAAAAATAAATAATAATAATAATAATTTGCACATCCACAATACAGTAGGATGTAATGGCTTGTTTGATCTTCAGACTGAGAAAAAATAGAAAAAGTTATAAATAAACATTTTCATGTTGACATCAGGAGAAAATCAAGATAGTAAACAACTGTTGTTATGTAGTAACCACAAGAAGTTAAGTTTACTTCAAAACAAGTAAAAAAAGGCCCATAAGGCTTCTGTAAATTTACAGATAGAGTTAACAATAGCTGAAATATTCATCTGCAAAAGCCCTAAACCCTGACAGCTCACGTCCACTGGAGTCATAAATACACTTGAAAGTATTTCTATTTCTTTAACGAAGTTACTTAAAAGCTTAACCAGATCTTGTCTAAATGGAAACAGAGGGTGGTATTGTTGGTATATTTTGATGGATGCCTGAATGATGACTTCAATGGTTACTGCAATGAACTGTCGTCTTATTTCCCCTAAGACTTGGATCATTCCGGTGCTGGGCTGGGACAGGCTCCAAGTCAGGGCGATCGTGCTTGAGGGAACCATGTAGCGCATCCTTACTGGCTGGAGGATGGATTGACTTGACTTCTAACAGTAGGAGGTGCAAGTTTATGTCAAGAAGTGACCTGTTATAAGAGAGGAACCTCATGGTGTCTTTTGAGGTTGCATTTGGAAATTCATTTGCAAAACTGTAATGTTTTTGTAAATTACAAGATTTCCTTTCATAAACCTTTTGTTCGAATGAAAGATCCCATATATGTTAAAGGTTCTTTATTTATTTATTTATTTATTTAATTTGTTTGTTGTAAGTTGTAGTTTTCACAAAACTGCCATGGCCCCCAGATTATTTTGTTGAATGAATATAATTATATATATTTTTTTTTGATCAAATGTAAATCCATATCCCACTCACAATTTCAATAAATGTTACATACATTATCAGCAAAAGAATGTATGAATATTCTACTTGAATATGAATTATATGAATTCCATCATGTGCTTGCAGTGCCGGCCCATCCAACAGGTTATACAGGCGGTCGCCTAGATCCCTGTCTTGATTAAGGGGCCGTAATTACAAAAACAACATTATAAATAAAAGCGGAAAAAGATTAGAAACACACACACAGCAGCCAAAGCACCACACTCTGTTTAGCATAACACCTGCAGAAATTGACTTGGTTGATATCGCATCATAGCTGTGTGGGCGGAGTCGGCGCCTCATTGGAAAAGCATCGTGTTCACCCAGAGCAGTGTACATAAAATAATTTCTGCCGTTCAACGGAACACGGTATGTCACAAACTGAGTCATATTGGGTCGGACTTTCCGTATGGTATCTGTGACTGACCAAATACGCCCCAACGAAATGGCCAGATGTTTGGTTTCCCAACACTTTTTGTTATCCGAGTTTTCAGGCAAGAGATAATTTAAAAGCCTAAATGTGACGGCTTCTGAAAGTAAACTTTTGTCATAAAATATGAAAAGATTCCTTACGAAAATTAACCATGATTATACACAAAACATGATTACTATAGTTTACTATATATAGGTAAACCATGGTAAAAAAACAAATTAAGGGAATTGTGTAAAATAATCGGTTATAAATTTTTTAATAGATTATGACATTTACCTCACAAAAATATCAGGGAGTGACATTTATTTGATGTGAGGTAGTTAAGCCCCATCATAACTGGGTTGCAGTGCAGGCAGGACAGGACTAATGACTGCTCATTCAAGTAGTATATGAATATTAAGCTTGATATCTTTCATAAGTTGTATATCCATAACTGTTGTCAAAGTTTTGATGTTTTGTGCTACCCACTTAGATTGTGCTTCTTCCGTGTTTATTCAACAGCATATAAATCTTGAAATTGTCACACCAGTGGGCCCAATTTTTTAATCTCGCCTTGGGCCCTACAACCCTTCGGGCCGGCACTGCATATTTGTAAACTTAAGTTTACCTATTCTTTTTAATAGATGATTTTTAACTGTTTTTAATTTTTGGAGCATCAGACAACTAAGTTCAGTAAACATTGGTCACATGCACAAAATTAAACTGATTACTCATTAAAAACCATAACAGATCCATTTTAAGCCTTATTTCAAGCCATTTTAAGCCTTATTTTGATGCAACAAAGTGGGTTATATCTGTGTGTGAGTTGTTTACTTACATTTTTATTAGTATTCCTCTAATGGTAAAATTGTTCATTCTGACTGTTCATAACCAGTCATATTAATCACATTGCGATGTAGCCATTGCATCTTCTCATGTGACTTTCCTCTATTCATTCCTAATTTGCCCCACACTTTAAGGGGTATGTTAAAATTCAATGGGTTCAGGGGAGGTGAGAACAAGACTTCCCCTGTAACTTTACCTGCTCGTGTCACTGTCAAGCAATTTTTCTTTAGAAAAACAAGCAATATTATATTTTGTTATACCATTGATGTTGTTTTTGTACTACAATTTTTTTCTTATCCAATATTCTGTGGAGGCATTGCCTCCCTTGCCTCCTCAGAGGAAAAAGAAAGCATGTTTCATGAAAAAAAAACAATGTTTTGATCAAAAAGAGAGAATCACATTGTTGTCAAAAACTACATCTGGTTCAGATTTAGAATGATGCTATTGATCATTGTGCCATTTGGTAATGTTAGGCTGGAGAATGTTAAGATGGAGTTGAATGTTTGTTAATCACGTTATTTTATGCATCTACAGTACTTACATATGTGATCACTTTCTGCTTCAGCCAAAACAGTGAAAAAAAGCTGGAAAATTCCCACAATGGCTGGGAAAGAGTTAATGAGTGCGTAGGGTAGAATTAGCAGTTTCTTGTGTGTTGTCTTTCTCGGTTGCAGATCTGTCAAATAAAGATGTTGAGTTGTCATGGATGCAACAGGCCATAGCAAGGTCTAGCATCATTTGTCCTGATTTAGAGGCAGAAATGAAATCATGCTGCCATATTAGATATTGCTTGGACAGTATTGTGGTTTTCCCTGAACTGCAGAATGCCCCTTATACTCTTTGAGGTCACTAAAGACCTGAGGGCCGCTGAATAATGGTGGATTAGCCCAACACATTCCCTTCTAATCCCCCATTTTCAAGCCCCCGCGTCCAACTCAGTTGCTCTGCCCCGAGGCTCGAGGGCATGTTGATGTTGGCTACCCTCTCCCTTCCTCCAGCCCAGGTGGAAACTCTCGAGCAGAACTTTCTATAGGCACCACTCCAGCCTGATGTTTTTCTGTCTGTCAGGTGGAAGAGGCAATTCAACAAATTGGCAACAAAGAGCCCATCCGGACCTAGATAAGTGCATAGCCAAATAAGAGGGACCCCCGTTGTTCTCGTTCCTTTCTCATTGAGTGCATTCTGATGTCCTGAGAAGCGCGCTCAACACAAACCCTCCAAATGTACATTATGGAAGAGGGGTGAAAGAAAAGATCCCTCTGTCAAAGTGGGATGAATGCAAGAGGCTTCCCTTAGCTGTATGTCTGCAATGAAGGCAAAAGAAGTAAGAGTGGGCGACAACAATGGAAAAAGCAATTATGGGAACAGTAATGGGGCTCAGGCCACAAAAGTCGGTCCTTTCCCATGTCGAAGCGCATGGCGTAGGTCCCCGTCCTCTGGGAGGTCTCCTCCATGCATCGGGAACACTCGTGTCTCGTTAGCTGGAATATGACTTGGTATCTTTGATCATGTCAGCTGATTTTTAAGCTCAGCTTAAGGGCCTGGAAAAAGAGGAGTGGAAAAACGGACAGGATCTGACCACCTTTCTTAATGCAAGGACGGATTTCGTGCTCAGCGTACGGCAACAGCAAATCTGGAACGAGGTCAAACAGCCACATATGTGCTGCTTCAGAACGATTGATGAGAAAAGGCATTGTCACATGAGACGGACTCTTTGATCATGTTCGAAAACTCTCTTACCTCTTTTCAATAACATTGTTAAAGCTTCATTGACAATTGTTTCCAGTAGAGCAGTTTCCATTTACACATCTTTCTCCCCGCTTTTGATTTTGGCCAATTTTAATGAAACTGACATCTTCAAATATCTACGGACTGGCTTGACAGCTTGCCTTTTGGAATAGGAAATACTCTCAGGATAACTTTTGTCTATACAGTGACAGCTCAACACTACCCCTGGCATGCTGTGTTCCACTTTGTGCAATATTAAATTAGATCGCATTGCAACATTCCCACCCTTCTAACCACATGAACATAACATCGGCTGAGTACACTTTACAATTTAATAACGCCTTAATTTAGTTTAGTTCATCAATCTCATTAAGCAGTTTCCTGTGTAGAACACTAAGTCATGTGATTTACAGACTGTTTGTACAAAATGAAACAACCTTTCTGTTATATTCAGTATTTTTAGTGTCTTTTTTTTAGCATAAACTGCATAAAATGTTTTATACCTTTGCCCAGATTTGACTAGTGTGGAGCCATTGACACTTTTTTAGATCACATATTGTTTTAATTTGTCATGTGTCTACTAGCAATGTTTCTGTGTTTGCTGTATTTAGTTTAGTGTATGATATCCAATTTTTTCCTGTAACCATTTACAAAAGTCAGTGCGTAGGTTTTTAAGATCTGTTCGTATATTGTATTGCAGTTTTTATTGTTAAAATTTGTTTCGGGACACATTTAAAAATACATCATGGAAATAAATAGTATTTTAAATACTAATAAAAAACCTTCATGTATTACACTCTAAATACACTTTTACGGTCAGATCAAATTCAATCCAGCCACAAAGCATGCTGGGTAACTTGAGTAACTGTGCATTTACTTTTTCAGTTGCTACAGAGAACTAACAATTTCCAACATATTCGAGAAGACAAAATCTGTATGTTACTAAATGTAAAGGCTAATTTGGACACTGTACAAGGCTTAAGCACTGTACATTTCGCCATACTGGCAATAAAGTAGCTTGGCAGTTGATTGTAATATTGTACATTTCAACCTTAATGCAACAAAACTCATTCTATATTGTTGCAAAAAAACACAAATTCTATAGTCAGTTTTGTTAATATATAACATAAAACAACACTTGCAATCCATCATATGTGTGGGTATCTTCTGTCTCATTTTCTCCATTTTGCCTGAACTGCAAGTAACTTTCTTTTTACACAAGTCTGCAGTCTACAGAGGTATAAAAAAACCATTGAATGTCTCAGTGCTAATTAGCCAGCAGTGAACTTGACCAGATGGTCTTTTCACTGGTCAAAGTTTCCCAGAGAGCTCCTAAGCCGCTGAAGTTTGGGCCTGTGAAGGAGGGGCACTTTCACTACAATCCATTTTAGTTACACAGTTTTTTTTTGTTGTCTCCTCTGCTCCCACATCTTTATCCATACTGCTTTTTAAAATTTAGCTTAGTGTGTAAATGTTGAATAGCTACAATTTTCTCCATTTACAAAATCTCAAATTACTTACTGTTTGTATTATTCATACTATTCCATGTTGATTGTGACTAAATCTGAAATCAAAGAGGTCTTTGGAGAAGACAAGACACACAACAGCATATAGACCAGGGCTGTCCAATCTCGGTCCTAGAGGGCTGGTGTCATGCATAGTTTAGCTCTAACCCTAATTAAACACACAGCTAATCAAACTCTTTCAAGACATGTTAGAAACTTCCATGCAGGTGCGTTGAGGCAAGTTGGTGCTGAACATTACTTGACTCATATTCCAGCATTAAAAAAAGGTTTTGCAGAGCAAATAAATAAATAATTGAGCCGTGTATAACTTCGCTATACACAATTAACTCCACAAAACAAAGTCTACACATGCATAACACATTTTATTTTCTACCCAAATCTTCTGGAAACTTCTCAATTTGCTCTGCAAGAAAAAGAAACATTGTTAATTGTCCTGGAAATCAAGATTTGTAGATAAATTTGTGAGAAAGACCAGGGCGAAGAATAAAAATCATTAAAATTAAATAAATAACAAAAATAAAATAGAATGTTTTCCATAATGCCATTCGACATTAACAGTCTGAAAGAAACTGATACAATATGAAGGTCCTATTAGTCTATTTATCTCCCATGCTGACCCCCGTGAACATTGGATCTGTCGGTGGGTTTTGTGCAGGCGCATACAAGCATGGTTACATGGTATTTTAGTCCATGCAGAGAGATGGGCTGATGAGCTGTTTGTAAAAGGGTTTGTCTGAGCTACATAGTTCAGTGAGTCCCACTCGAATGTAAACAGCAACCCTAGGGTGATCAGTGCATGGGATGGGGGCTGGGATTATGAATTCATCTTTGTGCATGTGTGTGACTTGTTTTGAGGAATGGGGTTGTGGATGAATGGAAACAAGGAATGGATAGTCTTGTGGTCTCTGGAAAAAAAGAAGGTTCATTGCTATCTAGATAATTAACCCCTCTCCCTGTAATAACACCAATCCCAGGGGCCCCTGAGTGAGTACTCGAACCTTGACTCTGTGTCGGGATGGACCAGAGAGGCTAATCCTGTTTCGAGAGGATGCTTCAAAGAAAAACCTAATGAGACGTTTTGGAAAACACAGAACTGCTCCACCTCTTCGAGGTCATTGAAATAATGGCTTGTTTTTCATAAGTCCCTGTTCACAGCTCTTGTGTAATGGCCATCCACAAGTCCACAAGTAGACGCCAGATTAATTATCTAATTTAAAATGGTCCAAAAGTTGATTGCAGTTTGAGGTCTGGAGATTGTTTGGTGATGTTTTTGTTGTTGTAGCTGTATCTCTGTAGCTTGCAAAATATGTAGGTCAGTGCATTGTGTTCTTTCTCTATCGTCAATGTACTTTATTACTTGTGGTCTTTGATAAGGCAAGCATTACTATTGCTATTACTCACATAGAGTGTTAGGAATTTGATAGAAACCACTAACCTTGAGTATTCAACTTTGGTGTGTAACTCAAATCATGTGACTTTCTAGGGAGAAATATTCTTTCAAATGGATCCAAAACTAACAGGGCATTCTCCACCTGGGCCAGTCAGCAATTTGTAAAAATCTTTTCATGTGGTTTTAAACCTGTAAGACCTTCATTCATCTTCTGAACAAAAGATAAGATATTTCAGATGAAATCCAAGATCTTTCTGTCCTTCCATAGACAGCAACACAACTACCACATTCAAGGCTCTGAAAGATAGTAATATATCTGTATATTTTGTTTCGAATACAGAAGGCTAGACAAAAAGTTTCAAGTCATCCTCTCTGCCGAAATTTAGATGCACAAATATTTTTGAAGCTATTTTTGTAGCTTCCTTCTGGGCTTCAACCTGTCAGTTGCTTTGCTGTCTGTGCAAGGCCAGAAAGTTCTTGGAATTCATAAAAAAAGTTTTTACAGGAACAACAAAATGGTGAGCAACAGAATTTCATTTTTGGATTAACTTACCCTTATCTTTATGCCTCGTAGTCAGATTTTGAGAGCTAGGTGATAAAATAGTTTAAATGTATCAATGATACAAGCAATCAAGCCATTGAAATTTGCCACCCATTCTATATCACCCTACACAAATTGTATGGGCATAAAATTGTTCATACTTGTAAATAATTAGCTTTATAAAGAGATTAGTGATAACGTAGTTATATTTTTCGACAAAATGGAAACCAGACAGCTGAGATATTGCATATATTACTTTAGATAGCCATATGTACTGTATGCAGGTGAAGTTGGATATAATACATATAAAACAGTATAAATTAAGCACTTATGCATGCTAACCTATGGAAGCCTGTTTGGCCTATGAGAGTTTATATCCCGTTGTTCTGAGGTAAAAAGTCACAGTTACATTCTGATATTTTTTATTCAGTAGCAGAAACTGGCTTCCATACTAACCTGTAATAAATCAGCAAAATTGTAGTTGGGTAGCTGAAGTAACATTTGGAGGAATACTGTTGTTCTAATGAGTGTATATATATATGAAAATAATGTGTGTAACAGCAATAGCATATTAATGCCTGGCATCATGGTGGCATGGTTGCATTGGCAAGTCTCTCACAATTTCTCCACAAAAATAGATGAAATCATGTTCTACTTTTGTCACTGTAAGTTCTTCACAATCTGTTCAACTGCTCCATGATCAGACCCAAAAGGCGCCTCCATTCCATGGAGCAAGACCCGCTGTGTGTTTCCCTCATTCGGTGATTAAACCAAGCGGGTTCCCATGGAGATCCTCTGAGCTGTCACAGACCAACCCCTAAATCTCCACCAGAAGCAAGAGTTTTTGTGTGCGGGTGACACTTCCTTTCAAACGAGCAGAATTTAAACGCTGATTTATGCGCCTCTGTAGTGCTTCACAAGGGTCAGCGAGGGAGCGCATTCAAATGGGGAAAACAACTTCACCCAACAGATGCTACATTTCTGACACAGGAGCAATAACTTTAATCCACACATGATTGTGAAGATTTTGAAGACACTTGCTCATTTTGAGAATTTTATGCAATTAGGGCTTTGTGGCATATAGCACGCCCCACTCTTGCGGACTGACTCCACAAGTGACATCTGGGCTTAATTAGTCCCTCCTGCACTATTTTCAGTGGGCGTTTCTCTTCACTAAAACAACCAACCAGAGTGTAATCATCAGCCTGGCACTCCACCCCCTAATGCATTCACTCCGTCAAGGCTATTTTTTTATTTTTTTTTGTCTGTGAAGTATTCTCCGTCCTTTTCTCCCTCCCCCCCATTCCCACTGCTCTGCCCCCTGAGCACCATCCAGAGGCACTGGTGTGTGACAAGAACAGCTATGCAGACAGTAAAGCAGCACTCAACCACATCCTGACGGCATCCTGGGCACCCCAAGCGCTCTTTCCACAGCCTCCAGAAGTGGGGTACCTTCAGAGAGGAGACTTGAAGGACTCAGTTTTAGAAAGAATCAAGGGATGTCACAGGAAGCCTCCAAATGAGAGATATTGAAGCGAATGAGAGCTACAAAGGGATACAGCAAGTGACCGAAAAGTTGGCGAGAATCAGACAGACTTTGACTGCTCATCTCGACTCGTTCGACTCATTCTGAGAGGATTTCTTTGCATGTTCTTGTGGGAATTGCAGGTGGCTTCCTGACTGGAGAACTTTACTGAACTCAGTCTAATTCTATACTGAAACAGAAGATTAAAAAGGACAATTATGGCAAACTCTGGGTTTCAGCTTCTGGGCTATTTTCTCGCTCTGGCTGGATGGATTGGCATCATCTCTACCACGGTGCTGCCCCAATGGAAGCAGTCCTCGTATGCAGGGGATGCCATCATTATGGCCGTGGGCTTGTACGAAGGCCTGTGGATGTCCTGTGCATCTCAGAGCACAGGCCAGGTGCAGTGCAAGATCTTTGACTCCTTGCTCTCGCTGGATGGTAAGTACTAAACAAGGAAAAAGGATGGTTTACATTCTGACCATCTTTTACTCAAATGTAAATAATCTGTATGAGTAGACAAAAAGGTGTTTAGTAAGATGTTTCTCCATATACAATCAAAAATATTCTTCAAAGTGTTCCACAGAAGAAGAAAGTCAGGTATGTTGGTTGAGAATGACACAAGTATGTGAAATTTTGATTAATAAACTTCTCCCATTATTGTGCAATGGCTAGGTTCCAGAACCATAGATGCTAATAAAGAACCTATTATAAATTTGCTCAAGGTTTATGAATAACAGAAAAAAAAAATGTAAAAAAAAAAAACTTATATGTAATAATAATTAAATCAAGATTATTTGGCTAGAGTAGGTTGGTGGCAAAAAAAGCGCAATCAACAGCGCTGCTGTGTGCTCATGGATTTAATTAACTTGTTTAATCGATCAAATTAAAATATGTGCATTTTGACATATTATAATGAAAGTCTTATGTGACACTTAACCTCACTGAGATGCTGACTCTACCAGACTGTTGAAATGCCGTGGAATGCAATTACATGGAGATTAATCAACATTTAGCGCCACTGTCATTGTCAATTTTGTGGGTACTTGTTATGTCTAATCAGAATCAGTCACTTCTCGTTTATTTCTGGGACCGTTCTGGGAATACGACATCTCTAAAAATCAATTATGAATGGTGGCTGATGATTGCGCGTTTAGGATGATTAAATTGTTCTTTCATAAAAAATAGCATCATAGCCACATCTGTTTGTGATTTGTGGTTAAATATTACAACATTGCAGGCAGTGACACACTGTAATGGTTTTGAAGAGTTATGAGACACTTTTGAAATGAAAACAAAATTTAAATGTGGCATGGTTTAGAAAAAACAGTTTGCCATCTTATATTCTGCATCATTGCTTTAATAACAGCGTATTGTCTTGAAGTGATGAATGGCAGTTGTGTTGAGAAGAAAAGGCCAGTGTTTGGGCAAACACCAAAGATATGTTCAGAATGCACATCCCCACACAACACACAGGTCGTCTTTATCGTAGTTTAGAGGCGATTGTATGCAAAAAAAACATTTGATGACAACTAAGATGACTACATTTGATTTTGTATGAATGACTGATTAAAAGTTCCAAATGGAACCAAAAAGGTTCTTACATGATGTCATTGGAGAACGTCTAATAGAGAACTTATTCCACAAAGAGCATCTACTTCTGATCGACCAATTTGTTGATCAGAAGTAAAATTTAACGCAACATCAAACGCTGCTTTATTCTCCAAACCTCATTTACTAACCACAAAAATCCTATGAAGACCAAAATGGTTCTTTATAAAGTAAAATATTCTCAACTAAACCTAAAATGCTACAAATAACAATTTAAAAACATATTACTTTGTAGAGTGCCATTAATTGTAGTCATCATTGCTTTAGGGTTTGTTGAACTGCCAATGCAAACACAGCAGCAATGTTGTCTAAAATACTATCATTAATGCCACTTAGCTTCATCAAGGAACAACTTTCCACACAAGATCTGACAGATTTATGCATGGAATATACATCCAAAGAACTTTCATGGCCTTGGCTGACATTTTCTGCCTAATTGCTGTTAGGTTTTTGTGGAATATCATTTGGCTTTCATAGCATCTCTATTACATATCTGCTGCTCATACACAAAGACTGCACTCAGTACTGTACTGCTGGTGGTGGAATCTATAACCCTCGGCCCACAAAGGGTGACAGGACCATCTGATTCCACTGTCCCCCCCTCCTCCCAGCCTTAGGTCATCTGGTCAGATAGTGACTGCAATGTTCTGCCTTCTGTATGTACAGACAGCCTCCCACAAACTAGCATTGTTTGCCCCTTTTCTGCTAAAGTTCTCTTCTTGAATAACTGTTATTATGTGCTGACAACTAAACACAGTATTTTGGATAAAACAACATCTCTATGAAGTGCACTTGAGCTACGGTAAGTCAAAGTTAAAACGAATCATGCACTGTAAATGGTGCCCAGAGAAAAACTGCATGCAATGCAGACAAAAATGATAGTGTTTTGTTATGCCAGTCTAAAAATGAAAGCATAAAACATGATCCAAAAAAGGAATCTATCTGTCTAGCTATCGTCCTATATATCTATCATACAAAAAAAATAAGGAAACACATTAATAGACTCTTATCTTTCACTGTTGCTTCATTTAAACCTATTAGTTAAGGTTGATTTTGAAAAGTAAGCAGAGCCACCCAGAAAGTAATAACTATAACGCAAGTAGACAACCAGAAAAAAAAGTATGATACGAAATAAAAACAAAATGTATGCAAATTAGGGCAATCTGGTAATAAATTGAACTAGACTTTCAAACTTTTGGTTCTTTGTTCTGCATATTATATTTGCTTGGGAACAATGTTCAATGTTTAAGAAATCCACGTCGAGGGCGTTAAAAATAATTATGACGTCATAAATAAGAGATTTGTGTGAGGAACGCATTGAGAGATGTTTTGAATGACGTGTGTAGCAGCCCACAAGCGCAAACAATAGACAATGGCTGAGCCTTACATGCAGCTTCTCTTGAAGCATGTTCTCTGCCATTGTACGTGCACTTGCCTTCCTTCGTCCGTGCCAGGCGCTGCCAACGTTGGCACTGGACAAGGGATTGTGGGAGGACCCTTCACCCGGAGTCTAACTACCCTCATTCAAACAGGACCTTGAGATCACGGTGTTACTCTGCGAGACGCTCTCCTTACAAATCAAGAAATGAAGCAAAACAAGGATGAAAGACTGTAAAATAAGACCTCTCTTAAATAGCATTAAAATCCCGCTTCAAAGGCGGCCTCTTCGCGCATAAATCAAACATCAAAAGTCGTGTGATAATCTCTTCTCAGTTCTTGACTTCTTTGAGATGCTATTAGACTAAATTTTATGACTTCGATTCATGTTTGATGCAACACTTTCAAAGCTTCTTCTGAAAATAGGCAGGCTACAGAGGTGACTCCCATTATATGTAGCCATCTGAACTCTTCTTTTGAGGAGATGTGCATAAAAATGCATGGACGGTTCTAAAGGGTTGGTGGTCTGCCGCTATTGTGTGATTCTGAGTTGAAGTTGAAGTCATTATCCATGCTGTAGTGGCATGTTAGCATGTAGCTGTCACACAAAAGGCAGAGGCACAGGCATTGAAAACAATCCCCCTTTTGTAGGAAAGCCACAGTAATCCCCTCTGTGCGAAACATGTAAAAATGTCACTCCTACAACATTATGTATGAACCTGAACACCGTGTGGGCAATTCGTGGAATTTTAATGTATGGCAGCAGCTAAAAATCACTACTAAACAATGCTCAAAATATGGAGAATGATGCTAAATGTTTATTCTGTATGTTTTGGGAGAGTTTAATGGGCCTGCAATATGACCAAATTAAATTTTCTCCATATAAAATGTACATTTTGCGTAGGTAAAAATCATTTTAAAAGCATTAAGAGTTTTATAGCCTAATAACTGCCAAGTGTCAAATTGAGACAAATGCAAAAAAGTTGAAAATAAGAAGAAAAATACTTATATAAAATAACGTTGATGCTTGAAACAAAATCAGGCCGAAGGATGAAATAAACTTCACCCTAACTTAAAATAAAATATTAAACAGATTATTTTATAAACTGATTTAAAGACATTTATTTATTTTAAAATACAACTTAATAATACATTCTAAACATATTACTACAAACCAAAACACTGTTTAATAATATAGTTTGCAGTGTTAGGATTCTGATAATGTAGGCTACATGCAGAAAAAAAGTAATAAACTACTTTAATTATGTTTATGCATAAAACAGGTAAAAATAAGAGATAATGGACAAATAAATTTAATGCAAACACAAATTCTTCTGTAAAGTAAGTTTAAAAGAAGTATCTATACTATTTCAAATATTTAATTCTATTAATATCTAATAATTTTCATAATTTTCTAATCTAACAACTAAATTATCTATATTCCAAAAATTTATATTTGTCTGCCCAACTGTTTTCAACATTGATAATTCTTGTAATAAATCAGCCTATTAGAACGATTTCTGAAAGGATCATGTGACACTGAAGACTGGAGTAATGATGCTTTCAGAGGAATAAATTACATTTTAAAATATATTCACACAGAAAACATTTATTTTATTTATTTTATTTATTTGAAATAATATTTCACAATATTAAATTTTTTTTCTGGATTTTTAATCTAATAAATGCAGCCTTGATGAGCAGAAGAAACATCTTTAAAAACCATTAAATAT
>JAUYWG010000109.1:23476-36436 GCA_034779775.1 Enteromius afrohamiltoni | reverse complement strand
TCCGTATTGATGAAATATGTTGTTTGTAGGTGTCAGTCTGATGTTTATGTTATAAATGAAGGTCTGAAGAATGTTTTTGATGATTTTATGGAGCCTTTCAAGGAATGCTCAGCGCAACTGCAGCCCACATGGGTTGCACAGAATTTAGACCATTTAGATAAATAGGGCACAACTTTTCGGTGGTTCAATAGAAAAAGACGGTTGAAATACTAGTCATGGACACATCTACTCACCTAAAACTCCAGAGAAGAACTGGGATGAGGACTACGCACATACCATCTCGAACTGTAACACTCTACACGTCTGATGAATCCAAGGAGTTTGCGCAAGGTCATGACCCGTGTCTGGTCTTACCAGATAAAGACTGGTCAGTATTTTTACAATCGTATCGTAATCGAGTGGGACGGGATAGATCCGAATACCCGGTACAGAGCAATCTGCGAGACGAATCCTACAAGAAAGTCATTTACGAAGCTGTGGATCTCTGGCAGAGTAGTGTGTCTACCCCTGGGGTGTGATTGAAGCATCATGGGAAGTGTGTGTAGCAGAAATAATTTTTTCAGAGACATCGTATTCATCCCCTATTATAAAGAACAGATGATACAGATGCTTTGTACAATCATTGACCGTGAGTGTAATCCTGAAAGAGATTACGAAGACGAAACAAGACGTGTAAAAAATATCAAGAAACAAACGGATGTTGTAAGAGATCTGACACAGTAATCTTTAGAAAAATTCTAGATGAGCTGTCCGTAGCCGACAAGGAAATGCGGTATAGCGATATACTCTGTATGTGCACATATGTTATTGATGTATGTGTGAAACTTGAATCAAAAAACAAAGTCTGTGAAATGGTTGAAATTCTGGTAAACTATATGCTAGAACACAGCTACATGTCATGTGAAAAATGTCTCTACTGGTTAGACAATCTGTAGTATTACAGCATCTGATTTTTCATTATTATTAGTTGTGTATTCTTGTATTTTTATTTTTTTTTATGTAACCAATTTAAACGTTATGTATCCATTTTTGAATTATACTAATATTTTTTAATATTACTTTTATAGTCAACATGATGGACTATTCCAAGGAAAATTATAATAAAAAATATTTACTGACCTGTATAGACATATTTAGTAAGTATGCGTGGACTAGGGCTTTAAAGAATAAGACCGGTGTCGAGGTTACCGCGGCTTTCAAATCTATACTCGAAGAGGGTCGTGTTCCAAAGAAATTACAGACGGATAAAGGGACAGAATTTTTTAACAAACATTTTCAAGATTTGATGAAAAAATATTTTGCAACCGCTACTGATTTGAAGGCCAGCGTCGTGGAACGTTTTAACAGAATGAAAGTTGTACGTGGAGGTACAAATTCACGGATATACATAGATGTTTTGCAGGATATTATGCAGGGGTACAACACCAGCTACCATCGTAGTATTAAGATGAGACCTGTGGACGTTGTCAAAGCAAATGAAAAAGTCATTTTTCGAAACCTGTACGGGGATATAAAGAAAAACGATCGCGCAACGTTTAAATATAAAGTAGGGGATGTGGTCAGAATTTCTAAAGTGATAGGCCCATTCGCCAAGGGTTATGAGCAGAACTACACGGAGGAATTTATTACCATATCTTTGTGTATCCCTCGCATTCCACCCATATACATACTGTCTGATTATGACAACGACGTCATTGACTGAGTATTTTATGAAGAAGAGCTTCAAAAGATAATCGTAAGCGGAAACAAAGCGTTTAAGGTGGAAAAGATTTTAGGTGAGAAAAAACAGGGGCGGACCACACTAGTTTTGGTAAAATGGTTAAGATGGCCATCTATATTTAATAGTTATATAGACAAAAATACATTATTGGATCTGCAGAAAACTTAAAACATGCAATACAAGCCATGGACGATCATGGTTTCTATGTGACATTGCCATGCAACGCTTCTCTGTCAGTTTATCCTGAAAACCGTATATACGACCAGGCTGGCGAAAACTATAAACCTTAAGGGTGAGTGGCAAGTAGGTCTAGCTGAGATCGAATACCCTAGAAGCTGGTACATCTTTAACGATAATGATGGATATTTTAACATGAACGTTTACCCATCCCCTCCCCAGTGGCACGGTAATAAATCTGGTGAAAAGGTATTTTTTCAGAGTGTGCCAGGATGTATTGAGTTTTATCGCAAGACGTCACGTAGTTGTCAACCAGACCAATCAGTGAATCTAAGCGTATAGCTTGTGAATTTCCTAGCATTCAGAATTATACCCTTAGCTTTCATGCATACTTTTCCCTTATTCGTGCGGTAACCGTACGATTTAGGGCCGCTGGAGCAGAACTCGGTAATTTAGTCGTCGTCCCCGTCTCATCAGTCAGATCCCCCAAATGATCCCCCAGAGGAGGCATCCAGTCCCCATCCCTAGACACAAAAATGACGCTGTCTGTGTCCGAGTACAAAACACGATCGCCGAGTTTGTCCATGGCGCTCCAGGCGGGCGTGAGGCATCGTAAACACTTCAATAAACACATTGATGTCTTTGGTGGTGTGAACATCCTCTTTACGTGATCCTATTTGGACAAGGGCAACGTCGTCTGAAATTAAATTGAACATTTTTAGAGTTTCGGTTTTACCAAAAACAATGTCTGTGAAAACTTGTGGATCTTTCACAAGCATGGTGTACGGTAAATTCTCTCTCATAGAGAATCTGCCCCATAAACTGTTGAGCAAAAGTTTGTTTATGGCTCTCTGTGCGGGTTGTGACAGATTTTTTCAGGGTCGAGTTGTATACCCTCTTTTTCATAATATTCCCGTATGTATGTGGCTTTCTCAACAGGTAGCCTGAAGCTTGCCGTTTCAATTGCAAAAACTTCTTTATGTATGAGCGAAACAACGTATCCATCCGCTGAGGAAAATGGCAGACTTCGTCAACTTTGGCTACAACGTAACCCTTTTCGATCGTCTTTAATAGCTCAATGCTGACCCAAGACCCTGAGAGAGCCCTCTCATCATCATGTGTGATTGCATTCGGATGTCTGGTTTTCGGCATGAGCACATGTGCGGCATAATGGGAAAATAAGCTTCCCGCCACATCTGTAAGGCAGTCCCGGATGTAGCAATTTTCGTGGAGGGTACACGGTAACTTTGACGAGACCGTAATCATTTTCAAGCGGTTCGAAATTGTTAAAAATGATCTGGGGGTGCTCGATCGGGTATGTTTTTGTAGCCTGACAGAAGGGGTAAAGACTGGTGAAATCCACATAGCTTATCTTTTCCCCATCCGTGACCTTGTGGTAGAGCTTATAAGCGTTAGTACGACCACCAAAAAGAGCATCTCTAGGTTTCAGTCTCTCGGGAGCGGAATAAGTACTCATGGTCACCTTTGGGTCAGTGAATTTCATTTTGTGCCATTCACATTCCCAGATGGTCTCTATCTCTACCCCGTATGCATTTTGCAGAATGTCGACCTTCTCGTCTGACAATCTTGTGAGAACACCGAAAGGTATACCTGTGAGCCTGTGGGTGAGGTTTGTGGGGCTCGTAGTGTCTCTCGCAGCCATGGTGCAGACATCCATTGAATTCTATCCCGTACCTCATGCCGTTCTGCTCATAGTAGCCGTCTAAATAGTAGTTGCCTATTTGCATTTCGCCATGATTAAGAGCGTAGTGAATGTCGATGTTACGGGTCTTTTTCACATACTCAAGCCATTCTATTGATACGTTAGAGTAAGTCTTGCTATGCTGGACTTGCATGTTATTATGTGTCAGAGCCAACGTGCCTCTATCGAGGTAATGTGTTTTAAAGACGCCCATGCAGCAGCTCGCGAGCGTGGTAAAATTGAACAGATCGAGTTCAGTACAGTCTATGAAGGCTTGTCTGTATTTTATGCAAGCTTCGCACAGCAAAATTACATTGTTTATGTCATAGGCATGCAACTCCTTCCTGAATCGAAAGAATCCCCCAGAGACCGTGCTATACCAAACATCGAACTTCGCTTCATCTTTATCCTACATGTTTTCATACCTGTAAAACTTTTTGTCGGGGCAAGGACCCTCGTAATTTGCATTTTCGAGCCTGTTGAGGCTAATAATGGGGAAAGTAACCTTTTTCTGTGGTGGTCACGTTTAGAGCAGCGGGCGTCTTAGACAGGGCCATCGGTATAAAGCTGTAACTGTCTATGTATCGCTGGGCAAAAGCCTCATCGTACATGAAGATTAATTTGCAGCCCTGCATGATAACGTCGAGAGCTATTCCTGCTTTACAAAAATACTTGAGAATTAGAAAAGAGTCAAATCTGGCTGCGTAATGGGCTATGAAACAGTACCCTTTGTATCGTGGCTGCCTGAAATGTGTGATCAACAGTTCTATGCAGTTGTTACCTTCGGCCACAATGATCGCACAAACAAAATTTGCAATGTGTCGTCCATTGTCATAACGTGATGCGAAGTCGTAAAAAATATAGCGTTCACTAGGCTCCTTGGGTGGACACGGTGGTATGTAGCAGAAATGCAGACCTTGGCCATGCAACTCTTCTCCACATTCATCGCATCGAGAGGGGGCGCATTTATGCTCATCGATCGGTCCTATAATTTCGTACCGCCGGTTACACGCACTGCAATATTTTATAGCATCGCATGTTGGCTTTTCTTTGCCGGGTCGAGGTTTCTTGTGCATGTCATAACAGTAACCCGAGTTACTTTTTGGATGTTTGCAGCATTCAGGGTCGAAACATATGTTACATACGTACTTGCAATGATGGTCTTGGATTTTTGAATACCCTTTATAACAGAATTGATATACGTAGTCTGAACCGATGAATGCAGTGAGGTTGAGAATCATGTAGTAATGTTCGTCATGTAAATAAAGGAAAACCGTCTTTGGATGAAATTCGTTGTGAGTTTTAAATGTTTCTAGCACTCCTGCATTTGTCCTATAAAAAACACAATTTTGATGTCTAGCAGTTTTTCAAATGTTGCTATGTCATGAAGACCGATCTTGTCTTGGTTTGAAAACCCCGCTTTGTTGTGGATGACGGTCACACGTCCTTCTAAGTTGTTCTCGGGTAGTTGTGGCTTGACAAAATGGGCAAGACATATAGAGAAACATAAATTATTATTTTGGGGTACGAACAAAGATTATTTTTTTCTTTTAATCACCTGCTGCAGGGGTATGTCTATTAATTTACGTCTTCGACCTCCGCCTTGTCTATTCATGACCACATCAACATCGATATTGACAGAGTCGTCAGACAATAGTTGATTGTCGCTTTGTAAAGTTTTTACAATTTGATCAGCAAAAAGATTAACGTCGTAATTATTTCCTGGTGATAAAACAATGCTAACGGGAGATTTCAAGCTTTCACTATTATTAATTGTTAAATTAATAATGCTGGTGTTACCGCCAATTTGTCTGGCAAATTATACTATTTCGTCAATTTTCTCATGTAATGAAAGGTGATAAGATGCTAAATCGGCAGACCTTATTTCACGCATATTCATAGTCCGTCGCAACTCAACGCTGTTAAATCGAGGGCTGGGGATTACTCGATAACCGTTTACGTCACCCCCTTGTTGAATCAGGGTATCAATGTCCTCTTGACTTAATACTATCGAGTCTGAAGGGGTGTGTTCATCGTTATTTGTTGTGGAGCTAGTTGACGGCTGATCGATGTTGGAGCGGGTCTCTACACGGGGCTCATTATCTATTTATCTCCGTCTGCAACAGATTACATAAATCAGTGTTTAGACCCTGTGCTATTTCTGTTTCTATCTGATCTACAAAACAAAATGGCAGCCGGTCTTCAAAGAACTACAAATCAAGATGGCCCACAGAGTACAGAAAAAAGTACAAAATATCCAATGATGTACAGATAAAATGGTCACCATGTGTAGAAGCATATAAAAAAGCGTAAGGTTCATTCAAAGTATCACTTTTGTGATACTTTGTTTCAAAGTTTTTAAAGGTACTGACATGTTTGACGTGAAATATATATTCATTTAAACAATAAAGGCTAGGTCATGATCCCCATTTAAAATGTTTTTTTTTTTTTGCAAAACCATCTTTGCACTTCTCTTACTCAGGAGCTGCGAGGGGCGTACACATGCACTCTGTTTGATTCAGTGAGAGAGAGATAGGGTGTAAGAGAGGGTGCTAAACTAACTTAGACACAGTTTTTACAAATCTCTCATTTCTCGTTCGTTCGTCGTCACGATGAAAACTTTTCTCTCATGGAAAACGGTAAAGGGATACAATTTATTTATTGAATGACTCGTTTTATCAGGATTTTTATTTAAAGCATTCTTTAAATCGAATAAAGAAATATGTCCATCTTATTGAACTATCAGGTACATATTGTGATATGGTAAAATTATAAAACCAAGTTAAGTTATAAGTTAAGTTAATGTTTGTCCTTTTCACACATTCCCGCAGTGAGCTGGAGCAGAGAGGGGGAGAGAAATCTGAGAAGGCAGAGAGAGAGAGTGAGCGCAGCGCGCATCCCAAAGTCACGCTGAGCATTCCTTGAAACGCTCCATAAAATCATCAAAAACATTCTTCAGACCCTCATTTATAACATAAACAACAGACTGACACCTACAAACAACATATTTCATCAATACGGATCATATAAGATGACACCCCGGATTTCACGCATGACGATTTATACTTCCGGATTTTATTTTAAGATCAAAAGGTCACATATGGAAATCTTATTATTTCCATATATATTCCATATTCCAGAATCACACCAAGATTCCTGACTTGTTTTTCCGGGGTTTGACCCCATAGAGTCAAGATATGCATTCACCTTAAAAACTTCTTCTTTGCTTCCAAATGCAATGACTTTGCAATGACAGTTTTTTCCTTGTTTAACTGAAGGAAGTTTTGGCACATCCAACTGTTAATTTCATCAATGCATTGGCAAAGGGAATCAATGGGGCTGTAGTCATTTGGCGATAAGGCTTGGTAAATCTGGGTATCATCTGCATAGCTGTGATATGCAATTTGGTTCTTTCTCATTATTTGACTTAGTGGGAGCATATACAGGCTGAGGATTGAGCCTTGAGGGACTCCGCATGTCATAGACGTCCACTTGGACTTATGCTCTCCCATACTCGCGTAGTAACCTCTCCCTTCTAAGTATGACCTGAACCAGCTGAGAGTCATCCCACTCCCAGTTTTCCAGTCTCTCTAGTATTTGCGTGAATACTTATACTGTAATTCTGTGTTATGTGTATAAATCAGGATCGCGCGCTGCCAGAATTGCCGTTATAGCGAGAAGCAAACTGAATCGAAAAATTGGGTCACATTTAACTGACAGTGTAAACAAGGCCAATGATTGGTTCATTTAAGCTCAGTCAGCACGGTCGGTGGCTCTGCATTTAGATGTTGTTCTCGCCCATATTGTATTGATCTCACAGCTGTGAAGAGAGTGAGAGAAGACCAGTCACTCACTGTCAAATAGTTTCACAGACTGTTAGGCCGGATGGCAGCTGCATTGAACATGATACATTTTTTAACCCGCTGTACATGAGACCTTTGCCGTTTTAGCTCAAGACCAAGGGTTCTTCCCCAAGGGGAAACCTACTTCACATGATCAAGATCATGCAACAAAGTGTATGTGCCTTAGACATGTAGAAAAAAAAATTTGCTCCTGTCAGTGATGCACGGGTCAATCTATGAACAACCCGAACCCGACCAACGTTTTCAACTAACCCGCCCGCAACTCGGACCCCCTCACAAAACAAAATATTGTACCCAAACCCCCTTCCTGACACGCATTTTTTTTCGCTGATGTGAGGTGTGGCGGCGAGAGCAGGCAGTTCTTGAGGCGACCCATCATTTTCCATTTCAGCTGTCTAGATGCATATTACTGATGAATGCAATGTTTGTTTCGACCCTGCTTGAAGAATTCATCAGCAGGCCAACTGAGAGAAGGCCCACTTTTGGAAAAGTGTGAAAGCCCTTAGGAGCGCTTACTGTTCTTTTTCTGAATGCTGATAAAGCCTAGTGTTATGTAATAAAGGCTTGATTTAGTTTGATCAACTTGTAAGTTGCCGTTGGTGGCCTAAAACAGAAGAATGGCCCACTTATTTTTAGCTTTCCTTGCGCTGAGTAGAAATAATATTGAATCAACCATCCCTAGGTTGAGACGGTTTCTTCTAGCCTCTATGACACGACCTGCGGAGCTTAATGTGCGCTCACTGGCTTCACTTGATGCTGGAATGCAGAGGATCATCCTTGCCAATGCACAAAGCCTCGGGAAGGTGGGTGCCTGTCTCTCCCAAAATTCAAGCAACCGGTCCTCGTCACAGTCATCCAGCATAAAGTGTGCAGCAAGGTACCGCTTCAATTCGTTTGTTAAGCCCACATCAGCGGCATCAGCGGTCCATTCAGCAAAGTCCACTCTAGGGTTTTTCTCTCTCTGACTTTCCTTAGTGACGTCTATGGAAGGTAAATAGCATTTGTCAATAATGTAATTTACCAACATTAAACTGAAATATCCCATTCATCATTAATAACGCAACCACTTACCCTCACTCGTAGATGTCCGTGGTGCTGTAGTGCTTGAAGTCTCAGTAAAGTCCGCAGCTTCAAATGACACAGGGTGTATGAGGTTGCCAATGATTCTGTGGAGATTTTTCCTTTCAGTCTCAGTCATTTTGAGACTTTTGTAGCAGGGGCAGATGAAGAGGGAAATTTTGTGTGTGTCTGTGAGAACTTTTGATGGAGTAGAGCAAGTGCACGCATACGGAGCAAAGCCATGTACTCAGGGTCTCCAAAGACTAGTTGGCAGTGTGCACGCAGATTGTAAAACCACAGCATCACTCACTAAATGCAGTGTCAGCTAGTCCTCTCCCTGCAACTCCTCAGATGCTTTCTTGAAAGGCTCCAAGAAATCTATTACGGTTGTGAGCGTGTTTTTGATATATGCCTTCCATGCGCTCTGACTGACCCCTGCTTTCGAGTAACTCGTTAATTTCCCTGTATTGCTTGCTCACAGATTTGAGCATGCAAATTTTGCTGTTCCAACGAGTCTCACACTCTTTGACTAAGCCATGTGGGAGAGCTGTGCTTGCACTGGCTTTTTTAAGATATTTGACAATGCCCTTGCACGCGTCAATCATCTTTGTTACCTCCGCCTGGCGCTGCTCTATTCGGCTGTGATGGATTGCCAGTTTTGTGGCTATCAAATGTGTAAATAGCATCAAAAGAAGTACACATGACAAAGCCAGCACTTTGGTCGTCATCTTTCATTTTTTCAGCAAATTGTTTTTTCCAGTCTCAAGGCCTGATGTAGCCGTTCCTTGTCGTCATGTAAAGCTAACTACAGACACTCCCCACTCAGGTTTGGGAGTGGTCATGAGTGGCTACTCTACTCAGGGTCTGCAGGAAGACAACCATTTCAGATGCTTGCTGTGTTACTGGAACACTCCCTTCCAGACAGGAAACTACACTTTGGCTCTCCCTCATGCATCCAGCTCCACTTGGGCTCTATGCCATGGTGCAGATGTGTCCTGGTCTGTGTCTGTATGCTTTTTCCCTGATCCAGCACAGGGTTTAATAGCAGTTGCTGAATACCATACTGTAAAAAGTGATTTGCTAAGTTTAGTTTAAATTTGTTTTACTTAAGCCATTTAAGTTTAGTTAAGTTAATTGAATTTGTGATCTGAGGAACATTAAAAATAGCTAGTAAAAAAAAAAAAAAAAACTGTAACTAAAGAGGCAATGTGCAGATCCAAATGCTGGATGATTTATTTGTGGTCGGCAGGCAGGGTCAAACAACAACAAACAGGGCAATAGAGACGGAGCAAATTCAAAGTTGAGGTACACGGGCTAAAGATCTGGGCAGGTGCAATCAAACAATAAACAGATAAACAGTCCAAAGTCAAACACGGAGAAACAAACAATGGGAAAGTATGTTTAGAGTTGATGGCAGATGCAGGCTAGCTTTTATACAGGCATTAATGAGTTAAGGGGCTGTGAATGATAGGCATGATGATAAGAGTGCATTATGGGGAATTGAGTCCAGTAAACAACTGAGAGTTCGGAGTGCAACACAGTGGTAGGACTTCTGGCTGAGATCGTTACAAAAACTTTTTTTTCTTTTTTTTTTTTCAAAATGCAGAAAACTAATGCAAATTAAACTGTATTTTTAATTTCTAATAGTTGTTCATTAACAGTGCTTAAAACAGATAAATAAATCCCAAATTAAACGTTAAAAGATTTAATATTTACATTAAGGAGACCTTTTATTCAAATTGACATCTGTGTTGACCCTGGAACAACGTTGTGATTAGCCAATCAGATTTGAACCAGTTTATAGTTTTTGTGAGGTTTAGGCTTACAATCAGTGTTTGGTGCTTGTACATCAGTGTCAGTCATCTATCATTTCCTCTGATTTTAGGCATTACTCATGGGTAGGGTTAGGTTTAGGTGTAGAGATCTGGTCAAAACTAAAATTTTGGAATAAAATGTTGTTCCAGGGTCAACAAAATATGTTGACCCAGGAACATGCCTAGCTCAGCTAAATCAGGATGTGCATAGGTATTATTAACTGGATTGAAGGAAAACAAAAGCAAATAAATAATTTTATTTTATTTTAGCTACAACAGTTGTTTGGTAAAGGACTGTTATTTGTTATTTATTAAAGAGTTCTTTTCGTCTTCTGTGTGATTCATATTAATGAGGTACGTTAAATTACTATGGCAGTTGTATTTAGGTTGTTCTCACTTAAGAAGAAGAAATCATATAAGCTGTTTTTCTCCTAACTACATTAACTTTAGACATGACCAACTGTGGGTGGGTCTCAATCAGCTTCCTAGCTCGCTAGTGCTAGCGGACGGGACACAGATGGTAGGTAAAATCGTAACAAGTTTATTTCAACAGGTAAATAGCTCAGAAGGATATAGTCAGTGTATAGTCAATTAATCAGGTGAGTAATGGCTTTGAAGAGATATCTGGATGCACAGTCACAGTTGCTTAACGGGTTCTTTCTTGATCCACAGACACGGAGACAGCACACAGACGATGACTTGGGAAGATGAGAAGACCACAACGACACACCACACTGGGAGAGACGTTGAAGGAGATCCAGGAGAATTCTGGAGAGACAAGGAACATCTAGGAGTACACAAGGAGAGGAAGGTAAGTTCACAAGGTAGGTATTCAATAGCGATAGAGTTGATTGAGTCCACTTCATGAAAACGAGCTCAGACAATGTGTGCAAAGTGGTGTGTGGACTAATATGGTGCTTGATTGATGTTGTGATTCAGATCAGGTGCTGGTGATTAGAATTCTGGACTTGGAAACATGTAAAGAAAAAAGCCCACCTAGCTTGTTGAGTGTTGAGATGTTTGGCTTCCCGGAGATATTGCAGGGATTTGTGGTCATTTAGCACCTGGAATAGATGAATAGCCCCCTCCAGTCAATGACGCCACTACTCCTGTGGCAGTTTGATGGCCAACAGTTCACTGTTTCTCTCCGCCGGGCTAATTTTCCTGTAATAATAAGCACATGGACAGAGTTGTGGAGGCTTCCCTTGCTGCTGCGACAACACGGCTCCTACTTCAGTGGTGGATGTGTCGACTTCAACTACAAAAGGAAGGTGGGGATTTGGATGAGTAAGCATGGGTGCTAATGTGAATGTTTGTTGCAACCTTTTGAATGCTTGAGTGGCTTCAGGAGTCCATGACAGGGTTTTGAGTTTGCCTTTAAGTAACGACAAAAGGGGACTGGCTAAGGAGCTGTAATTCTCAATAAAGCGTCTATAGAAATTTGAGAATCCCAGAAATCTCTAAAGATCTTTCACTGAGAAAGGAGTTGGCCATGAGATGGCTTCCACTTTGCTCTCATCCATTCTGACTCCAGTATGGTCGATATGATATCCTAGAAGATGTCTGATGGAATGAACATTTATCATCTTTGAGGAATAATTTGTGTTCTTGGAGCCGGTGAGAACCTTACTGATCTGTTGTTGGTGTTCATGGAAGTTAGTAGAGAAGATCAGGAAGTCATCAATGTAGATGATAAGGAATTGGTGAAAGTAATCTCTGAAAATCTCATGCATAAAGTTTTGAAATATGGCGGGTGTGTTGACTAACCCATACGGCATCACAAGATATTCATAGTGACCTGTTGGAGAGATGAAAGCTGTCTTCCACTCGTTCCCTTCACGAATTCTGATTAGATTATATGTGCTTTTTAAGTCAAGTTTTGTAAAGACTTTTGCTCCTCGAAGTCTCTCAATGGCGGCAGGGATGAGTGGCAGTGGATACTTGAATTTAACTGCGGCTTCATTAAGGATATAGTAATCTATACATGGACGCAACCCACCATCATTTTATGCAACGAAGAAACAGCTTGATGCTGCAGGGAAAAGGAAGAACGGATGTATCCTTGGTGAAGGGCCTCCTGAATATACTCTTCCATGGCTTGATGTTCGGGAATGGATAGTGGGTAGATCTTTCCATGGGGCACAGTGGCATCCAGGAGCAGATCGATTGCGCAGTCCCATGGCCGATGTGGGGGCAAAACACATCCTGGAAGGTGACATAACAGGGAGGTATTTCAATCGACTGTTTTTCTTTGGGGCTTTCAATGGACATGGAACATACAGGAAGGGGTGCAGGAGTGCAGAGAAGTAATTTAGGGAAGCACTCCGGCCAACATTTAGGACCCCGCTTGAGGATTTCTCCTGTGCTCCAAGAGATGATGGGATCATGATGTGCCAACCACGGACGCCCTAGGACCACATAGATGGATGAGTAACCATATCTCCTCCTCATGGCATTGTCCCATTTGTAGATGAAGTGGCCCTGCACAACATTTTATTTCCTTCTTGGACAATGGTTGGCCAGTGACTGATTGGACATTATAAAGTCAAGTCAAGTCAAGTCACTTTTATTTATATAGCGCGTTTAACAATACAGATTGTAGCAAAGCACTGAACATTATCAAAT
>JAUYWG010000109.1:2638-14815 GCA_034779775.1 Enteromius afrohamiltoni | reverse complement strand
GTTTGATAAGATGACGGACGGAAGAGCCGGCTGGCTAGGGTTTGTTTTTAGCCTAGCACAGACTCCCGCCCGCTTGCCGCGTTTCCGACGCTTACGATGTCCCCTCCTCCAGCAACCGGCATCAGGCAACACCAAGGACTGAAGGCTTGGTTCCCTTAGAGCTGAGAATGGTGAAAAAGGCCCGACAGTGTCTCTATCACCTCAGGCGCTTGAGAGACTTTAGACTGCCCTCCAAGGTGCTCAGGAACTTTTACTCTTGCACCATTGAGAGCATCCTAATGGGAAACATCACAACCTGGTTTGGGAACAGCACCATGCAGGACAGACAAGCCCTACAGAGGGTGGTGCTTTCAGCTGCCATCTTACCGTGTATGAATGTGAATGTAACGAATACAATTTGAATTTGAATTTTACAGAGGCCACTCCCACAATAGTTGATTGACAGCAGCATGTCACACAGACTGAACTGGTATCTTACCTCAGACCCGATTGAGGTGTTTTGTTGTTAAATGTATTAATGAAGATAGCAGTAGTCATTTACCTCCGAAATCTGAGTGACTGAAGACGCAGAGGATTAACGTTACATTTGGTTTGAAGGGAAACGCGCCATGTGAAATGTGTTTATGTTCGCGCAAATCATTCATGATCCATCCTCAACTACAGAAGCAGTGAGTATAATGTCTTTTAATGAACCTTTGCAAATAGCCTTTACTTCTAATGTGCTAATTCGCATGTTTCACTTTGAATATGGCTAAAAAAAGATCCTCTGAGAGTGCCTCAGAAAAGAGGGGCGGGGTCAGCAGAGCTTGTGAAGATTTAAAGGGTAAGTACACAGAACAGAGGGATTTCAAAAGAGCTGTTTTTGACAGGGTAAAATTTGCGTTTTTTACACTATCTTTGAGAATTTTTAAAACAAACTATTTTACAAACTTTCCATTAAAATCCTAAAACATCATATAAGCTTGTGGAAAATTGGCTTTGTATGACTCCTTTAACCCATCTAAGGGCTGATAGAAAAAAAGGTTTTGTAAATATTCATACTCACTGCCAGAGAGGCCACATAATAAGCACAAATCAAGATTATGTTCAAAAGCTGACATCTCTACATTCAGAGTTCTCCCTGCTAAGAGGAAATTTTCTTTACTGACAGACAGGGAGCAGCCTCTCTGCATGTCTCTTGCATTTCTGATGGAATTCTAGGAATGTTTTTTCTAGGAACATCCAGCACCTAACAACCCACAAGATGTTGTAAGGTACTGTGCAGATTACATAAACAATGTCAAGATATGATATAGTCCATTATAAATGAAGTATATTTAATACAGTGTTTATAAATTTATATTTATAAATAATCATACTCTTAGAAGTTATAATCACAAATATGTAAATATTATAATGTATTATAATTGTTTTTATGATTATTCATGATATATTATATCACATTATAAGGTTTTTTTATAATGCATTATGCATTCATTGTAATGCCTTAATGATACAATTATAATGTATTATAAATACAGGTTTCATAGAAAGTGTTACCCAAATGTATTTAATTTTCACATGTCTTGTGGTTATATAATCCAGTGCTGAATCAGATATCCTTGTACCATAAGAGTTCCTCATGGGTGTCAGGGGGGCTCTCAGTCTTGATTCATGTCAGAATCGCCAAGATTGCAATGCAGAGTTAAAGAGTCATTAGATTCCTGCAGCTCATTAACCATCAATACACTAATTTGTGATGACATCCTTCTCTCTTTGTTCTGTCTCTCTGTCTCTGCCCATCAACATTAATTCTCCCTTAACCATCCATCCAGATGAGCTAAGCGAGAAGGCACCACACACACACACAGAGAGCGAGAGAGAGAGATTGAGAGAGACAAAACAGAAAAATGCATACCATCTACAGCCAAATAAATAAAGTATTGTGGATTATATTTCCTTAAAACCTGTTAAACAGTAATGTGTTCTGTGTGTTTGAAACATGTAATGCTCTATGGTATGTGATTTACAAATAAACTTATTACAGCTTTAATTTAAATATACAAATATACTTAGTCTTAGTGGCATGCATCGTTATACGTTTCCATCATCCTGGACTCACATTTGCCAATGAATAGAGTATAGTCACAGGCTAAGGCACTGTTGCCCCTCCCATTATCTATTGTGTTTCCATGGTGATTTGTGAGCTCGGGAATTTGTAACTAGATGTCAGGACCAGGTGTGGTGACAACAGTGTGTCTCAATTCTGAGTCCAAACACATATAACTCATGCATCACTGGCAAAATTCTGTCACAATATTAGAGCAGAGAGAAAAATAAGGAAAGAAAATTGGTATTTTACAGGGGAGAGCAAGAATTGGGCAGATTCAAGACATTAGACATGAGAGCACAAGGAATACACAAATATGGCAGAAGCTTTGTCTCACACCAAACGCAACAATAAAAGCCATATGCTGAAAATAAACAACACAACAAGAGCACATGGCAAAACAAACATAACAATAGTCCATGTACTTGAAAAAAGACATAAGTGCATATAGAACAAATAACTTCCATGATTTGCTCACAATGGAGCATGATTATCATACAAACAGTGAATCAAAAACAAAGTAAACAGAAGCGAAAGGATCCAGACCCCATACTCCAAGCAAAACTGGGACAGCAAAGTGCACAGCCAAGTAAAAAAAAAACAGAAGCTGTGTGAGAAGCTAGAAACAAAAATAAACAAACATGGAACATGGTTGTCATGATCCTGTCACCAAATCCACCTATCCGGATTAACTTTCTTGGGGCTCTTCACCAGGTACCCAAGCTTCCAGTTGACAGGCACTTGCTCCTGCTCCCATATCTTCACTAGGAGAGGATGTAGCATCTCCACTGCTACTGCTGCCTCTGCCTTGAGAGCTTCTGGTGGGATGCCATCAGGCCCTGGTACCTTTTCATTTCTCAAGGACTTTGGTGATCTTTGCCTTGGTTGGTGGATTAGTGTTGATACAAAGGGGTTCTTCTGCTGGTGGTATGTCGGGAACTGTTTGTGGTGGTGCTTGATTTAGGATCTCTTCAAAATGTTCCACCCATCTTCTTCTTTGTTCCTCGTCACTTGTGATGGTTTTCCCATTCTTGTCCTTTACTGAAACAATTATGCTAATGTAAATTAGCAGCTCAGAGGTTGCAAGTAAAACATGGAATGAACCAAGAAAAGCTTAAAATTGTATGGAATTGAAAAGCAAATCCTAGGAAAACAACAGTAGGTGAAAAAAGCCTGCAACAACAAAAACAAACAAACAGAAATGTTACTGAATAAGAAAAAACTTTTTTAAAGTGAACAAAGTAAACTGCACACATCAGGGGCCTCATTTATAAAATGTTGCACAGAAACCATCTTAAACTTGATCTTACGATAATTTCCAGGTGTGATTCATAGAATAAACATACAAATGGAAAACCACACTCTTTTAAATGTGAAATTTACGAATCGCAAATGATCTTGAAGCTCTCTGTCTTGTAAAGTTCTGAAAAAACAGAGGTTATTAAACATCTCTGATGACATTCATTGCCATGGATTTCATTTGGTTAAAGGAAAAGGTAGGATATGGATTTAATTGCGAAGTTAAACGCAGCAAACTTTATTGTATGTGTGAACTGTGGCGCTAGAGAACACGACAAAACACAAGGGTGCAGTGAACACAAACCCCCGGAGGGTGGATTTATTGAAGATGACAGGTAAGTAACACAGTGGTGACGGTGGTGGTGCTGGTGCTTTGCGTGCTTCAAAATGGATCCCTTTCTCTCCCAGGTCGCTGTGAAGTGTGCTCCGGTGCTCCAGTGGGGTGATCTGGGTGTCCCGGTCCCCGACCCAGCGTTTCAGAAGGTTCACATGATAGATTTTGGTGGCCCGTCTTCGGTTGGACTGCTGCACTCGGTAGTTGACTGGGCCTACTCGCTCTTCAATCATGTAGGGCCCTTGCCACTGAGCCTCTGTCGATCTTTTCCCCCTTATCTCCTTCACGTGTTCGACCACAGTGCGGTGGGGTGCCGGCTGATGCTCCCAGGCCTCCTTTGCTACATCCAGCAAACCGCGGGGTTGACGTCCAAACAGTATCTCGAAGGGTGTAAACCCAGTGGAGGCTTGGGGTACCTCTCGGACCCCGAAGAGCACATATGGAATGAGCTGGTCCCAGTCTTTTCGGTCCTCCGCCACGACTCTCCAGAGCATTAGCGTTTGGTTGAACCACTCTACCAGGCCGTCGGTCTGTGGGTGGTACACGGAGGTCCGGACCTGTTGGACTTTCAGCAGCCGGCACCAGTCAGCCATTAGCTGGGACATAAAAGGGACTCCCTGGTCAGTCAGGATCTCTGATGGTATCCCTACGCGACTAGCCAGCATGAAGAGCTCCTGGGCGATGGCTTTAGACGTGGCCTTATGTAGTGGAATGGCTTCCGGATATCTAGTCGCATAGTCAACGATTACCAGGATGTGTTCGTGACCCCGACTAGACTTTGGCAGCGGCCCTACCAGATCCATACCGATCCGCTCGAAGGGCACCCCGATGATGGGCAGCGGAATGAGAGGGCTGGGGGGAGGTTTAATTGGCGAGGTACATTGGCATGTGGGACATGCAGAGCAGAAGAGCTTGACTTCGGCCTCCAGGCCTGGCCAATGGAACCGGTCCCTTATCTGCTGGATAGAGTTCTGGGCTCCTAGGTGGCCGGCCATGGGGTTAGCATGTGCAAGCTCCATCACCGTCTCGGTCTGGGTGTTGGGGAACACTAACAGACGTTTTTCCTCCCCCCTCCTCTGGGCGACACAGTACAACAGGCCATTCTGGACTATGAAATGCGGGAGAGGGTGAGGGGCTGGAAATATTTCCTGATCGTCGATGGTCCGGACCTGTTTCCAACATTTCTTGGGACGGTCTTCCTCCCTCTGGGCCACTCCAAATGCTCCCTCTCCCGTGACCTGCTGGAAGACATCAAGGAAGACGTTAGCATCACGAGAGGGGGACTCACCATCTCTCCTGCTGTCGGTGTTAGCCAGTGCTGGTCGAGCTCCCCGGGATGGCCGTCGTCATCGGCGGCGTGGTGGTCGGACAGGCTGCACGGAAGTAGTGAGTGCTCGCCCCAGCAAAACAGCCACTGGTAACTCCTTAACCACTCCAACTTCTACCAGTTCCTCTTTTCCTCCACTCCGAATGGTTATCTCATATGTTGGCACCTGTTGAGTATCACCATGAACACAAGTTACTGGTACAGTACCTTTCAAAACTGGCTGGGGTCCCAGAACATCAGGTCTGAACAGCGGGATGCTACTGCCAGAGTCCAGGATGGCTTTATAACTCTTTCCTTTGATTTCCACCATGAGGCGTGGTGACAGTCGTGGAATTTCCTTGTGTACCGTGCAGCCTGTCATCCATTTCTTCGTAGCCGGGGCAGGTGGGTCGGTGGCCATTGGCTCATCCCGGGGACTGTTTGGCCTGTATACTGGCCGCTGGGTGCCCTCCGGCATGCGTCGCTTCTGGACCACCCTCCGGCACTCTCTCCCCAGCATCCTGGTGGAATGCAGCATCCGCCAACTACATCGCCTCAACCAGCTCATTGACGTTGAGGGGTCCCCTCATGCTGGCCGCCTGCCGCATAGACCTGGGCAGGATGCGTAACATTTTATCAATCACGACTTTCTCAACTACCTGTTGAATGGAGGCTCCGTCTTCTACCAGCCAGTGTTCGGCCAGGCGCATTAATTCAGCCGCTTGTGCTCGAGCCGGTAGACGAACTTTGTATTCCCAGTCAAAGAAGAAACATGCGGCAGTAGTCGATGATGAGCCCAGCCGGGCGAGAATCTCAGTCTCAGATTCCACATCATCTTCGGCGGTCAGTTTTGGGAGCAAGCGGGCGGCGGCGGCGGCTCGTGGATCCGGCAATGGCGTCGTTTGGGCGGCGGCATCTGGTTCATCCGCTCTTCCAGTGTGGCTTGCTGCTCAGCCATGTGTTCAAAGTAATGCTGTTGTCGGGCGCTGATTTCCGTGAGCTGCTTGAGGAATTCTTCCATGGTGATTTGGATGTTGGGGGAGAGCAGGGTGCGCCTGTGAGAAGGAAAAAGGAAAAACAACAGATGTGGTTGAAAAAACATCCGGAGCGTGAGGTTGTGTTAAAAATAACTGATCTTCATGATGTGTTTGTCATTCTCTAGGCCAGGTGTAATGCCCGCATTCTCCACCAGTGTGAACTGTGGCGCTAGAGAACACGACAAAACACAAGGGTGCAGTGAACACAAACCCCCGGAGGGTGGATTTATTGAAGATGACAGGTAAGTAACACAATGGTGACAGTGGTGGTGCTAGTGCTTGGCGTGCTTCAAAGTGGATCCCTTTCTCTCCCAGGTCGCGGTGAAGTGTGCTCCGGTGCTCCAGTGGGGTGATCCGGGCGTCTCGCTCACTGCGTTTTGTCTGCAGGAGGAAAGACATGCTAGAAAGTCAATCGCCAAACAGAATGGAGTCGTAGCTCAACACTTCCTGGTTTGGGTGGCCCATTTATACCGGTCCTGCCGTGAGCGATTGGCCCGGATTGACGAGTTCCAGGTGCTGGTCCTTTGTTTCCAGGGCGACGCTGATCGGTGTATCACATATGGTAAAATAAAGACATAGTACCATAACTTAATTAGAGCGTTTCAAAACAAAGCCAAACAGCGGTAACAGGTGTTACAGTGTTCTAACTTTGTTTCTCTAGGGCTTTTGGAAGTTACTGTTAAGACATTGCATTATTTTCTCGAAAAAAACAATTAAACTGACTCAAGATACTTATCCACATGATAAAGGAGGTGTTGAATATTCTAAAAATATCAATAACTCACTTTCGACTAAAATCAAAGTTACAGCCTTTTGCCTTTGCATGGCAGTATTCACCTGACCAGTCCACCCACAGATCTCATGTACGCCCAGTCCTCCAGAGATTAAAAGACCACAACCTCTACCTCAGGGAGGAGAAATGTAAATTTCACAAGACTTCTGTAGAATTCCTTTGTTATGTGATTTCACCTTCCAGCATATCCATGGAGACCAAGAAAGTTGAGGCTGTACAAAACTGGCCCACTCCAACCACCACCAAAGAGCTTCAAAGATTTCTGGGGTTTGCAAACTTTTATTGTAGATTTATCTCTGGTTACAGTCAAGTCACGACTCTACTTACATAACTCCTTAGAAGAGGTAAGAAGACCCTAAGCTGGACGCCGGAAGCCGAAATTGCCTTCAATTCACTTAAACTATCCTTTTGCAATGCCCCTGTTCTCCATCACCCTGACCCAAGTCATCTGTTCATAGTTGAGGTAGATGCCGCCACACAGGAAGTGGGAGCCGCCTTGTCCCAATATCATGGAGTGCTAATCCCCTGTGCTTACTTTTCCAAGAAACTCTCTTCATTCGTGCCGAATTATGATGTAGGTACAGAGAGCTCTTGGCGATAAAACTCGCCTTAGAGGAGTGGAGACACTGGTTGGAAGGGGAAGCACCTTTAAGCACCGGAGCACACGCACAGCGATCAGAGAGGTAGAAGAAGAAAGGACTGAGAACTCTATCCCCACGATCATCATCACCGTTGCGCTACAAGGGACTTATCTGCACTTAACAAATAAATCCACCCTCCAGAGTTTGTTCACTCGCCAAACTGTCTGTTGTGTCTTGCTCTCTAGCGCCATCATTTACAAGAGACAAAGAAATCCTTGACTATATGATCAGTTGGGAGGGATATTGACTGGAGGCAAGGTGCTGGATAGATCGGGAGGACATACTTGACCCCTTGTTTACGGAGGAATTCCACCACAATCAAACCTGATCGGTCTGCCCACCAGGGTGAGGTCGTCCTCACCGCTGACTAAGAGCGTCAGGAGATGCTCATGGACAATCACACAATCACCAGAGTTCTGATTAGACACACCTGAATGTAATCCCAAGCAGACAGCAGACATTCAAGTCGTACTCACCAGTAGATCGATGGCTGAGATCAAGGTATTCTCTCTGTGCCTTTGCCTGGTCAACCTGCCTGCCTGAACCTTTGATTCTGTTGAGCTGGATTTAAATCGTATTCAGGAAGCCTCACTCTGTAACTCTTACTCGCCTGCACCAAGCACAAACAATCTGGAGAACATTCAACCCCAGAAGGGTATGAGCTTTAGTAATTACCATTACTTAACTTTGTTGAACTGTGCCAAGCATCCCTCCAAACTGTCCTGCTGAATTATTGAGAACTTGAATATCTGTCTGATCCTCTGCCATGTTTTATCGCTCCATGTTCAATAAACCTCACCTTGCTTGACTGTGTTTGTGTTGTGTCTGTGTCTGAGTGTTACAGTTTATTCTTCTGATCTTTCATTTAAATAAAAATTAAAAAAACAAATAAAAACTCACAAAAATGTTCAACAAAATCTAATAATGAAAATATTTTCCTAGAAATATATAGAGTAAAATCTCTAAAGATCAATATCCCCATTCATATTTACATGCTATGTAAATATAATAAGATGTAAATACTTTAGATGCAAAGGAGTAGACATCTGATGTTAAACCTGCCTTCATGTAGGTTAACTTTAAACTTTCCAATTACTTTCCAATTTAGTCCTAAAGTAGCTCTAGTTTTCCTTAAGGAAATCAGCCTATTAAAATCTGAAATACACTAAGTCTAAGACTATTTAAAACCATGCCAGAGAAAGCACTTTTCTTTTAATCTGGTTTAAATGGCAATTTAATCTAGGACTAGGCTTAATCTCTGTCCAGGAAACCACAGCATGGTGTTATAGTAATATATTACAAAGTAAGGATTTAAACTAAGCTAGGAGTAGACCTGATCTAGAATGTTTAATCTTTGTTTGAAAAAAATGTTTTCTGAAACACAGATTAAGTAAATATTACTAACTCCTAACTGTTACGTAGATGAACTGGCAATGAACGCTCTCCAGCAAAGGCAGGGAAACTCGGAGACAGAGATGCACAAAATGAACATTTATTAAACAAAACTGAGGGCTGAACAAATGGACAATCAATTAATCAGTTTCAAAAAATATACAAAAAAACAAAATGGTGTTAAGCCTTTTGTCCATCAAAATTATTTATTAAATTGTATTATTATTTGGCTGACCTAAAATGGACTTAATCATGTCCCTCAATCTAAACTGACACTTTCTGGCTGTGTGCCTTTGCAAAAACTGATAGGAGTTAGGATATGAGGAGGAAACCTTTGCAAAATATGATTTTTTGCAAACATGCCCGTGCTGCACTAAAATTAGATTTCTGTGACAATAACAGTAAAATGTAAACAATGAATTATCCTTAACAAGAATGTAATATATCAAACCTCAGCAGAATTAGAATTTCCTGTTACAGTTCTCGCCTCGTTCTCGACCTCTTCTCTCGTCTTGCCCCACGGACTCTGTTAGCTCCTCGCCTGACCCATTGCCGGTTTACTGGACTCTGATTATGGATTTGCCTGTGTTATTCCTGTACGCCATTGTTGACCTTTGCCTGTTGTACCTCCCTGTATTCGCCAATAAACACTTTGCTAGTGGATTATTTGATGTGAATACATAAATGTTTGATTGATTTGTTAATTTATTCATTGTTATTGCTAGTATTGATTAGTGATGTAATAATTTCGTAAATATTTTTTAAATGAAAAAGTAAACGTATTAAATTAAATTAAGTGTATTTTTAGAAATTACATTAACACGTCACATTCAGTACATGATTGATTCTAGCCAATGAGAGCTCACTGCTGTAACTCATTCTGGCTTCAACAGAGACCGCCCAGCTCTGCTTAACCAGGTAAGAGTTGTACATTTCTTCGATAATTTCTGAATTGTCTTCTAAAAATGTACGGAATGGCTGTGAATGGGTCAATAGGAATTAAATTACACATATTTTAGTGGTTATTATGAGTTTTGCTCGTCGCATTTTTAAATAAGGAACGGTTATAACGGCCGAGTAAGGTTAGACATTCAAAACGTTTTCTGAGGAGCTTCATTCACAAACAATATACCTAGCTTAAATATTATTAGATAGCTACAGTCGTATTACTGGCATGTTAATGTTATTTAAAATAGCAGATTAAAGTTATAATAATCTTTGTAGGAAGAGTTTTGCGTCTCACACACAAGGCCAGTTTGTGTGTGAGACGCATTGGGAGAGAGAGAGAGGGACACTAGCTGTGTCTCATTTCGAAGGATGCGCCCTCCGGAGGTCATATCCTTTTAAGGTCGCATCCTCTGTAGGATGCGTATGCGGAGTGTCCTCAAGCCTGGAATCAAATGAGACGGTCTTCGTAGGACGGACAGAAAAGGAAACAGGAAGTATCACGTTGCTATACCAACAGACAACAGCGTCGTTGCGCTCTCACACTAGTTATAAAAAAAAGTTTAATTATTTCTAAATTTGGAGAGAAATATGAAAAAGAAAATGTTTTTATTTGTTTTATTTTATTCAAAATTTGAGCAGCAGCAGCGTACATACAACAGACATCTGTTACAGAAAAAAGGAGGATATTAAGAACAAAGTTCATCCGTTTTTACGGGTGGAGATTTGAGGTAAGTTTTTATAATAAAAGTCCCTACATCTTCGCTTGTGTTCATCGTTACATCTGCCGGCACCGCCATTTTGTCAAATAAACGACGGTTGGTTATGGTGATGCAAAGAATTGTGGGTTATCTGTAGCAGCGAAGGATACACTGCATGCATCCTCTGAATTCCTGTGAAAGAAGGTCACATTTGGAGTGTCCTACTTGCTTTTCTGAAATGGGACAGCCTCTCTGACTTATGCATAACTTTTGGGTGAACTAAACAACATGTGAATAGAGTAATAATATTCCTGCTACGCTTCTTCTAATATTTTTGTTATTGCTTTTTATATATTTTTTTATTTTGTTGTCAGATTTATGAAGATCATCTGTAGAGAGATCACCTGTGCCATGTAAGTAAATGAATGTTATATTTTGCTAAATATATGTTTTTTTATCTATAGCAAATATATGGTTTCTTTTAGGATATTGTAATCAGATGTGCTAAGACACCACATAGAGTGCCCACATTTGTATAGGCCTTTTTTTGTCATTTATAAACTGTACACAACTGTTTAACCTTTTAGTAATAACTGTTGAACCACATAACTGTTTGTGCCACATATACCATCCTGTCATACATTATATCTTTATTTATTTATTTATTTATTTTTTGCAAATATTGCAGTGGTCTGAATGGAGAAACTGATAGGTTTATAAACAGATGGCATATAGAGCAGGTACTGCGACAAATAAATTCTTCTTAAGGCAGGCTCCAAACATAACATTTACCACTGCGATCACTGACATCTGGCTATTTGTCAATATGTGTTCCCTCTTTGTCCCTCACATTCATTTATTATGTCCCTCTTTTAGGATGCACTTGAGTTCCTGGGAGTTCTTAGATTTTCTAAAGTGTTTCTTATGCATTTGTTGATGTACATTTTTCAATAATAAATTCAAATAAATTCTCATATTTTGTACATTTATATGATGTCATTTTTACTGGGGGGTATTGAGGGATGAACTGCATGTGTGGGTGTAATATTTGTGGAAATAACATTGTTTTAAAAAAATGGAGGAAGTCTTTAATAATAATTGTTATTAGAGGACTAATTAATTACGTTAAGAGTAGTACTTATCCATGTCTATACAGCAAATAAGCTAATATTGTTTTGGTAAATTTTGTTCTTATTAATTAAATAAATATAGGTTTGTATTTCACATACATTTCAATTTGGAATCCAGACTCGGGTGTATTTTATAATTTATGCTGGCGTGATTCTGGCCCGATGCCAGCAGTGTCGGCTCAGTTTCAGCAGCTGGAATTGGACTAGCGTATTCTGGCCCGTCATTCACTCCCGTGATTCACAAAAGTCCGGCAACTGCATCCGGGCCGAGTTATTTCTTCCGACTTGCCGGATTTCTGCTGTTATCGGGCCGGATCATTTTGGCTACCTAGGACTCGATTGCTCCTGCCTGCTGAGAGTTTGCTGTAATTTTGTAGCCTGTGTTTGTAGCTCTGTAGCCTTGTTTTTCTGTCTGTTACTAGCTGCTGTTTATAGTGAATAATCCATCAATCTCGGTGAGTATGGCTTTTCCCTCTGTTGTTGTTTGCACGTCATGCCACATGTATAGTT
>JAUYWG010000108.1:2748-19481 GCA_034779775.1 Enteromius afrohamiltoni | reverse complement strand
CACACACACACACAAACAGATGTGTTATGAAAAGATGTGAATGGGTGCATTCATTGAAATGTGTGAGAAGCACATATATGCGACACCTTTTTTCACAAAGCAAGCAAATCCTTTGAAACCTACAGCTAAATTGAGATATTTATTATTATAGACACAAGATTTCTGTTTGCCTGTGTTGCTATTTTTTCCTCGCTTTCATCTCCCACACACACACACAGCTTAAAACTAGCACTTTAAGCAAATCCGCAGCGAAGCATAAAATATCTAATGAAAAGACCCACAAACCAGCAGCAAAACAAAGTGCTTGATATCACAGTAATCAAGAGGTGAATAAGCAGAACTGAGATAAATGGACCGAGAGAACACTAGAAAGGAGTGTAATAACTGACAAAAAGAGTCTTAAAGGAATAGTTACCATAAAATTCTGTAATTTACTTGTCATTCCAAACCCCTATGACTTTCTTTTCCATGTGATCACAGCGAATGGGTCTCTGAAGCTTTCAAGCTTGAAACAGAAAGTAAAGCAATAAAAGCATATTACAAGTGGCCCGAATGACTTGTGTGCTATATTCCACTTTATTTATCATCTATGAGTGAGAAATGGATTGAAATGAATGCAGAGACTGAATCAGTGAGTCAACTCAAGAATCGGTGCAATATGTGATTGAATCAATTCATCAGATAAGGTTTTATGAACCAAATCAACTTTTCATCAAACAGTTTGGACTCAAATGAACATTTCATTCTTAGATCTTGTGTCTGTTTTGCATTATGATGCGCTTGCATTCTTCCCGTATAAGTTTCAGAATCATTAAAATTGCGTATAAAAGAACAACAAGCAGAGTGCAGCTAATGAAAAAACATCATGCAGGTTCGGAACATGAGGATGAGCAAATGACAGCAATTTTCTGTTGTTTTTATTTTACAAGTTCTATTTTTGGAATGTAGCTTATGAGTCATAACAACCGCTTCTATGACGCTTTTAGGTTCTTTCTAAAAGCTCAAAAGGAACAGTTCACCCAGAAATAAAAATTATTTGCTGAGAATTTACTGTTGGCTCTTAACAGCTGATAAAAACATCACAATAATCCACAAGTAATCCACATCACTTCAGTCCAGCAGTTAATTTCTTCTGAAGCCAAAAGGCAGCGAGCTCCACCCAAATATGCAAAACAAATATATTTCGATTTATTATATGTGAGAGGACAACAATGGAAAGACTTAGACTGGAGGAAGTGTTAACATAAAGTATAGTCTCAATTTTGGCAAGATGTGTTGTTTAAAAGATCTTCTTACAAATGCACTCCTTTTTATATAAGACATTAACTGATGGACTGGAGTGGTGTGGATCACTTGTGGATTGTGATGTTTTCATCGGTTTGTACTCTCAATGTGACACCACCCATTTTCTAATGAAAAAACTCACCTTCATCTTGAATGGCCTGAGGATGAGTACATTTTCAGCAAATGTGACCACAAAACCGGTGCACGGTGTATATTTGCAGCAATAGGCAATAATACATTGTATGGGTTGAAATGATCACATGGTTGAACTATTCCTTTAAAAGCTTCAGATTCACAAAAATGACACATAAGCCACAACAAGCATATTGAAGCAAGAAAGTCACGCAGGTTTAGAACATGAGAATGAGTTTTCAAACAATTTTCATTTTTGGGTCAACAATCCCTTTAAGAAAAACCTGAGAAGGGAGACATTTGAAAGAAATGAAACGAGACCTTTATAGTGTTTGTGTGTGTATGCAAAACTACAAGAACCCTGCTGTGGGGTGGTAGCCTGCTCGTCCCTTTAATGTGTTTAATCATAGCGTATTATCAGCAGCCCCTCGGAGCGCCATTAGCAGAGCAGCACTTAGCTGGGCCGGTTTAATGGAGTCTTAAGATATACTATAATAATGAAGGGCAGAAGGCAACCGGATCGAGACCTGAGGAGAATAGAAAAATCAGGCAACAGTAAGGAAGGGGGGGTGGACACTTCAGTGTATTAATCAGTCTGTCAGAGCCGGAGAGTTATACTGGTAAAGGTGTCGACAGGCAACTGATACATGATCACATTAAAGCAGCCGCAGAGCTTAATCAATCTGAGCCCGCTGGGCCGAACTAAGGGACGATCTCTCAAAAGCCCGGACAGAAGGCTAAGTATGCGAGTGTGAAGGAGGTTTCAGGCCGTTTTTTTTAAAGGGTTGTCAGATTTGGACATTTTGCCATCCTGTTGGACCTCCGGTTAGGACAGTGTGCTGGAGACAATGACACTGAATGCTTGAAAACGTATCATTAGTGCCAAACTGTCAGTGGTCGTTAGAAGCGATTGGCCCAGTGAGCGGCAATCCAAGCTATTTTTTGGCCCAGAAGAGATACACATCGTCAAGCGCAATTGAACACCCAGCACCAAGTGGGGAAATACAGACAGATTCTAATAGGACTCAATTGCTCTTTTTCCTATGTGCCGTCTGACCGTGACTCAGCTATATTAAGGATGCATCTGTGAGAGAGGAGGTGAGTGCTGTTAGGTAACATCATAATCAGGAATCTTACAGAAAGTTCTGTGTGCTTGTTAAAATAGTGCATATGAAGGTCATGCATTCACAGGCTACTCCCACTGACAATACATGGCGTTCTTAGTTCACAGGCTCTTAATAAACCAGCAGTTACATTTGACCTAAAGGCATATTCGGTAAATGGACACCCCTAGAAACGCTGCTAATAGCATCCCAGGGGATTTTAATAGCGGTCATTTCAAGAAGAAAACGATTATTTGTGTTGAGATGTAGGATTGAGATATAATTGCATGAGTAGCCGTACTATAATTATCCATCTGCTTATACCAATGTTTTTCAATGGCCCAATTCAATGAAGCGTGCTTCAGAAACCCTTCGATGCCCCCAGTGACAGCCTATATAACCTTTGACCTTAAAATAAATATATGAATGACAACAACACTCAATAAATAACAAATAATAAAGATTATTACATTTCAAATGCCACAAACACTGTTGGAATTCTCCAAAACTAAAAGATTTTTGTCCAATCAAATGCTGTACAAAATGATGGAAATGAAACTGGAAGGACATCAGCATAGAAAAGGGCAAAAGTGAGCTTTTTCAAGGATTTCTTGGGGTATTAAAATATTCAAAGTGCACACGGCCTAAGCAACCTTCAAACTTTTAAGCGCCGTTTTAAGCTTTTTTGAAACTGTCAGGCTAGACTTTGTCAACCAACAACAAAGTTTGCCTTGTCGAACTAAATTATATAAAGTTCACGCATAACACATAATGTAGACTTCGATCATGCATAATACCATTGACCTGACATTGAATATGAGCAGCTGCCGGATATGCTCAACAGCTCCTGGAAAAAAATCAGAATGAACAAATCTTATATTTCAAAATAATTGTATTTTTTTTTTCATGAAACTGTTGGACCACCGACATTTGAAAACATTACATTCAAAATAGAAAGCTGTTGGATTTCTCCTATACCAGCACTTGAAAATAATCAATGTGACGTTGCTTGAGTCGCCATATATGCAATGTTGCAAATCACACTTTTCACAGACAAATATTACATTTATAATCGGATTAATAGCACAATAGCACTATAAAAAGCCTTCCACCTAAATGAAATTTCAATCGGATTAAAACTGATGACCAAAAATAATCCAATCAACATGAACAAATTAAGCATGTAAATGCTTGAATCTAACAATTTCCTGCATCAGATTGAAAACTCCTTGTGTGTGTGCGCTTTGTCATAACGTCTGTGTTTACATATGTAAACATAGACATTGTCTTGTAATGATGCATATGTTTATTTGCATCTAGTTAGGGACTGGATATCTAAATGTAAAGTTCGGTCATGAAACGTAACGTATTAATGTAACTGGTGATATTCACATTGCTAAATGAATTGGCACAAGCTGACTGGCTCATGTTGCAATGAGCTTGCTGCTGTTCATTTAATTGGCCGGTTAGCATCCACTTGAGCATTTTGCAGTGTGCTTTCAAAGTACCCTCCACCTGTATAGATGTGCTATATATTATTTTAAATACTATTTGTGCATTGGCCGTGGGAAGCTTCTGTATTGCTTGCAGCAGCAGCAGCAATATTCTACAACTACAGCAATAACCAACATCAAGAGCGTCACAGATCTATTCCACCAAGAACAAATACATTAACAAAGTCATAACCAGCATAAAATCAAGAGTCGTCATGACTGAACTAAATGTCTGCTAAAAATCTCTTCTGACATGTGTCAGCTTTCTTTTTACATCATCAAGGTCAAAATGAAACCAAAAACGATTCCCACGGTAGCTCCAGTGACATTGCAGTGGCTTTCTCTGGTTACGAATGCGGTGAATAGTCACTGCACGAGCTGAAGGTTTGTCTTGAAGATGTGTAATATATGCATGTGTAATGCAGTGCATATGCATATGCAAATATGTGAATTAGACTGCAAATTGGGGTTCATATAAACAGATGATGAGATTCTTCAGAATTTGGAATCAGGCTTGGACGAGTTTCAGACTGAAGAAAATGAGTTCATGTAAACATACATACTGAAGTCCAGTTCCAGAGGTTATTTTTAATATGAGATGGATCCCAAATTCTGAGTTGTCTGGTCCAACTCAAATCAAACACCTGCCGCTGCTAATCAAGGTCTTTGCGTTTACTTGAAAATTACAGCAGGTGTGCTGGAACTGAACTCTTCAGAAGTAGATCTCCAGATGCGCGTGGGACTGAGTAGCCTATTGCAGATATATTTGTTAATGGAACTTCTATTAAATTATTCCTGCTTTTTAGATCTTAAAAGACCATCTTTATTCAGAATGCTGTGGCTTTTAGTCCACATCTATATGCTAATGAACACATGGTGGTTAACAAAATTAACATTACGCAGATATATGCATTTAAAATGTGCAGTCTGTCTTCTGAAAAAACCAAATGAGGCTACTGATGAATCATGTTGCACTAAACAGATCTTTGTCCAGCCAAATGTTCTTCTCAAATGAGAAAGTTTCAACAGAAAATACATCTGGACAGATGAGAAAGCCGTGTTTTTTAAGCATTTCTTAGGGTGAAGCGTTCAAAGCACGCGCAACCTTTTTTTTTTTGGTAACTGTCAGGCAATACTTTGTCAGCCAACATCAAAGTTTACCTTGTCGAACTGCTAGTATAAACTATAAACGTATACGCAAGCAGTCGTTTATGCATAACCGAGGGGACGCTGTATTTCATTTGACAGAGCTCTCTCGCGCTCTGCATGCTAATGAGCGCCGGCGCGTAATTGCGCAGATCAGTCAATAGATGGCAGAGCGAGGTCACTGATTAGTATGCAGGCCGTTCCCAGAGGAGAAGAGCTCTGAATTCATCAACCCTGTCCTTCATACCTCCTTATTTGAATAAATCGCATTGTTTTGACAGTCGATCAACTGCAGTTATGGGCATCCGTGTAAGTATGAAGCAAGTCGGGAAAAATGGAGTGAAAATAGATTAGCGTACAAGTTCAGAGTCAGAAAAACGAGCAGAACATGCAAAAGCCAAGTCCTCTGATTTATACAGTCTGACAATTTCGCCAGCGTGGGAAATTAACTTTTTGTTTATTGTTTAATATAATAGTCGCTCCCCGGAATTGAATTTCGGAAGCATTCACCATTCGCGAGGGCATATTTTTGAACCGCGTATAAACAGCGTGGCGTCCATTTATGCCATTAATATGATGCAATTAATTGAAATAAATTCTCAACTGGAAGAGCGGTGGCAGGAAAACGCTCTGCTAGAATGTATTTTACATAATCGGCCGTTCTCTGTTAGATTATAGAGTTGTTCACTTTCGCAATAGGCTATAATAACTAATTAGATTCCCTGCATCCGAATAGACGCGAAAGTCTACTGTGACAATTTTGAGTGGAACATCAAACGTACTGTCTCAATATACTTTAATATCCAATTTAATTAACGGAAATGGTTTCTCTGATTAGACATTAAAGCGGGTTGTGACAATAATAATGCTATACATTACACGCCATCAAACGTAGGCTAGCTTGTCGATTGGTTTGGGCTGTCGAGATCCACTATTTACGTGTAAAGTTATTTAGACATTGGCACAGTTCTGATGCAAAACTAAAGAATGCTGTACTTTTTACAACCTCAAACGTATCGGCTACTGTCATTAGTTTTTTAGGTTACTATTTTGAGGGGGCATGTAATGTAACTGTAATTCTAAGTCTTATTTAGCTTAATGTAAAATGTTTTATATCACAGAGCATCAAACGTTAGGTACAAACCAGGGGGATTTACCATGGGGCATTTTGCCTAAATCCCTTGTTCATTTCACATGCCGATTACAATCTCGCCAAAACACTTCCCTTAACGCGTAAAACCGGAATATCTGGACTTTACGCGCAAGTAGCATATCGCGTGAGGAACAGTCCACAAGTTCTAAACTTCAATGCCTTTCCATTCCCACCGCTGCGTGACGCGACGATGACATCACGACCAATTCCATCGGTCGCGCTCTCGAGCTCCAGCTAGACCAGAAGAAGTGAGCGAGTCGCGTCAGGCAGAGGACTCGACAGCGTCGGTAACATACCTGTGCACACTCCGGGCTTTACTAGCAGTTGGAGCGGACCGTAGCGTGAGATTGCGATCCGACGAGCCTCGACACACCGCCTCCGTTTCGCTTCGCAAAGTGAAAGAGATTTTATGCTAAAGTTTCCAGGATTGGTTTAACCTCCCGCGGACGAGAGCGGAATGAGCGACTTTACGATGATAAACTGTTGCCTGATTTTCTGCGCGTGTCTTCTGTCCAGCCAAGGTAATGTGACACAGTAACTCGTGGGTTAATCTCTTTACTGCCCACTCGGTCTCTTTTGTTATTTTGAAACCTAGAGGTAATTTGCATGATGCTCGCCTTTAGTGAGCGCTTAACGTGAAGTCGCCCGTCCCAAGTGTGTTGATACGCAAGTTGCACGCGTGCGTTACGCTTGCGCGCGCCGATTTCTACAGCTTACCTGCTTATCTAGGTTATCCTGGTCAACTTAATAAGAGCCACTGACCGTAACCCGTATCCCATGCCTCGTACGCCATGTTACGCAAGGTGTGGCCTGTCGTGATCAGTTTTTTCTTAGGCTGGAAGGCAGCAGGTGTAACTGTATTGTCTTACTCAATAACCTACTTCACAGTTTGAAACTTTTATATCTATTATACCTTTTATACAATATATAGGAAGCGGGAAATGCAACAGGGTTTAGTTGTTAACACTTGGCGCTCTATGACAGGTCTGTGCAGCTGACTGAAACTCCTAAAAATGCAATGATGTCTGAATTTTATGCAAGTCTTCTGCTATTTTGAGATACCACTGTTATAAAATTGCATTTTATGTTCCTGTTCCCCTTATTTGCCACACTAGTCTTGCTAGTGCTGATGGTCCTAGACATTTCTTCCCTGGTGGTTTAAACATCACAGTGATTTGATGGCGTCTCGGAGGGGCTGCTTTCCTCTGATAAGGAGAGACATGTCTGTGGATCTGCGTAAGCCGAGGCTACACTGCAGGACTGAAGCTCTGCACATATTTAAAGGCTCGGGTTACGTGTTTTAGCAATGTAGTGCATACTTGACACGACTAATGGCATTGTTTTTCACGATTGTGGTTATGATTCCAAAAACATTTTCATACAAAGTTGTGCCTAGCATCAATAAACATATAATAACTACATTATTGTCCAGATCAATGGAAGATGACGTTCTGATTATGATCATAGCGATCCTGAAATTTTGTTGTCTACCTCTTTAATGTTGGATGGATTCTGATTGTCTGTCTGTGTTTTTGTCATTCATCAGCTAAAAAAAGTCATTCTGAAAGTGCTCCCAAAGATATTACTCTTCATAGCTGGGGTGTGGGCTTTTCTATTTAGCGATTATTAACTTTATAGTTATGTTCCTTGGTGTGAACAGCACTTAAATGCAAAACAAGTAAACGAGAGATGCAGAGCAATTTTTAGACTCTTCCTAATGCATCACTCTTTTTCCCTTTCGCTGTTTTAAAACTGCTTATCCAGTGTGTTCACACCTGAAAAGTGAGCCGAGAGGTGTCAAACCAGTTTCAGACCAGTATGCATGCATACTTGTGTTAACTACATATCTGAGCGTTTTATTGCATGCCGATCGCATAAGACATCAGCTTATCAGGTAAATGTCCAGGAAAACGTGACATGATACCAGCAACTGGTTGGAGAGGTTTCAGACCAGTTTGTTAACTACATATCTGACCATTTCACATAACACATCTTTTTTTTATTTTGGGTGAATGGACAGGAAAACGCGACATGATACTGGCACCGGGTGGCTGTAAATGAATCCTGATCCTGAGCGCTTCCCGTGCACATATTTCACAAGAAATAAGACGAGCATCTTGGCCGTTGGATAAATGAGTTTTGGATGGATGAATCGTGGCACCACAATTAGTCATGCCAAGTTCCCAGTGCCGCTCAAACTTGCGTGGGCACACTCTGGGGTTCGCCTCTATTAATTTCTTCATAGGATAAGGCGTTTTACACCTCAGGACGAGCGGAGGGTTATTACAATGCGCACAAGTCTTTCGGTAGCCCATTAATCTTTTTGGTACGTGTCAAAGGTTTGTGTATTAGTTCTCCGAGGGGATCCTCGGAGAACGGTGAGGTGACGGTTTCTCGCAGTTGTCATGGAGACCCCTTTTCATTGGGGATCTGATGGCATCCATCTTGTTTTAGAGTCTTTGAGGGGAGTTTAAAACATTATTGCCGAGTGCTTAATTCAGTTTGGGATCAGGGAAGCACGACAAGTGGAAGTAGATGCGTTTCTTATTGGCTCCCTTTGGTCTTCCATTACTGTCAGAAGCAACAAATGTCAGAGCGGCTGCAAAGAGCAAGTCCCGCACAAAGACGTTATAATGTAGTTTCCTTGTATTCCTTTTTTCTCGCCGCCGAACAATACGCTTCTGTGCCAACAGGTTTTCAAGAACAAAAGACCTCAGAGTCGGCTTTGTCCAAAAGAGAGTGTAAAATGAAACTCGCACCTCCAGAAGAAACCTCTCTCTGTCTTCTCCTCTGACACTCACCCACGTTGAGCATGCAAGAGGGACTAAAATTGCTGGCCTTTGAATAAGTGCCCTTTCCTCGCACCCCTCCTTTTTCTTTTTTCCTCCCGCCGTGCATTCAGAGCTCCGTCTCAAGCCTTTGTTCTGGTGGCTTTAGTGATTGGTCGCCTGTAAGACCCTCTGTCTCTTCCACTTCCATTGTTTATGAGTGTCTGTAGAGTGGAGTGCAGGAGAGCGCTTTCCTCTGAGTGTGTTGACAAAAAGTTCCCCCGCCTGTCCTCGATTTACCTCTGTCTCACACGGTTTATACACCATCACGGCCAAACTGTCTACGAGCCATTTCTGTGGTCTCTTTTTGTAATGTAGATTATGTATTTGAAATAACTGAAGTTCCAGAGCAAACAAAATGCGAAAATTGTTTGATGGGCGCAATCTTGCTCGCTTGACTCCAAAATATGCTGCAGTTGTAAATGAGGAATCAGATGTGTGCTGCAGAACAGATGGGAAATCTGTTCTGTGTCTCCATCCGTCTCCCGATTTATCTGCATGTCTCACAGCGTGTAAGAGATGCTCTCTGTCCTCCTCTGCCGCTCAGCGCTGAGGTGGTCATACGGTGCCGTTAGTGAAGGCCAGAGGACTCCTGGAGGCCAGCCATGCCGTCTTATCACCCACCACTGTGCCTGATAAAATGAAGGCTACAGAGAGGAATTTTTTTATGTGTGGGCTCTGAGAGCAGCCTTTTTGTGACCCTGGGCTCATTCAAAGGGTTTTTCCGCCCTCTTTAAAACTTTCTACGCCTTCAACTTTATCAATCCTTTAAGCAAGGAGCAACTGCTGTGCAGCATCGATATACCTCAAGCGTTTCGGTTAGGGTTTGTTTTAAACCTTTAGCTGATGCATATAACCTTCTTATAGGTTTCAGCCTTGTGCTGTATCCTAAACTGGCGGGATATAAGTTATAGAAATAGTTGCTTGAGATACTGTATTAAGTGCACCAGTTTGGGGTTTTGTAAAGTGGTCTTTTAAAGTTGAACTTTTACGATTTCAAATCTCAGTGACTTTAATTTACAATGGAAACGACAACATTGATTTTCATGCTGAATAGCAATTTGTAACATCTATTTGCATATTACATTTTTGATTTTATTGAATCTCTTTTAGAGTTTAGTTCAATGAAAAAACTGGGCTGTTGTATTGATTCTCCAATATGAGTTAAAAGCTGCTGCGGGGTAATAATGGGAGCAGTTTTAAAAACGGATTTTTCTCTTGTTTACAACAGGATCGTCATTTTCATGGGTTTAAAAAGATTTTTGTTATGAGAGACAAAAGACCATTTTGTGCATCAAAAACACTCCTTTCCTGGGAAAAACTGATAGTGGTACTGAATGTAATATTTGTGTTGAATCCTGACTCGATGACCTTTCCTGATCTCTTTCCCTCTTCAGTTCGTTTTAATGAAAACAAATCTTTTATCTTTCAAAAAAAAAAATAATGTGGACAACGCATTACAAGAAGCAGAGGTCATTCATTTCCTGTAAAACCCACACTAAAGGGTGTATTGACTACTTCCTTGCTTTCTGAAAAAATGAGAAAATAATGGCCTGAGTGGCTTCAACATGCCGTCTGTCAGAGACTGTAACATACATAATACATTTGACGGGTGTTTTTTTTTTTTTAATAAGTCCAGTGTAGATTTTGGTTGTTCAAATGATTAAGACTCGAGGGCCTTTCCTGATTTCTTTCCCTTTTCAGTTCCTGTTGAATTTGATCTGTCCTGTCCTTATAAAAAAAAAGTAGCATTCTGTCTGTCAAAAAATAATGTGCACGATACATGCTAGTAAGCAGCAATGGTCCATGGAGTGCATGCATTTCCTGTAAAACCCACACGAAAGCGTGCATTGTGAAAATGATGGCCTGGGTGGCCACATGTCAGACACTAACAAACATTGACGGGTTTGTGTTTTTTTATAAAACGTAGTCCACCATTTTGGTTGTTTCATAAAATGTGGTTTAACTTCTTAATAAAATGTTTTTACATGATTTCTTACGGTTAATTACACTCACAGACTCTAATACTTGACCAAAAAACCCCAAATGTGGATTCTGAACTAACTCTGTGGCATAATATGTGCACAGGAAAAAAAAAACTAGAATCTAGACTTGCTTCAGACATTGCCACTTTCGATTGTTGCTGTGCAAGTGCTATTTTATTTTCCTTGGGGAAAATGCAAATCTAGTTCTTTGCGGCTTAACTTGTCTTAAAATTCAGGTTAGCTGTCCTTTCATCTGTCAGATGGAGTGGTGGTGGATTAAGCACAAGAAGCCCATAAATGCTGCTCTTTCAAAGCTCAGATGACTTAATGGAGTTCTTATTTATGTTTAATGTAAGTAGAACCAGCTCATTTCTGTTTGTTTTCATTGCTCGTAGGAGTTGTAGGAGAAACATCTGAATAATTGAGTGTAGAGCTATAAAATGAATGCGCATCGCATGGACTACCCGAGGTAATTTGATTTTAGAAGAGTTGATGAGAAATTCATGAGTGCATATTGAAATTGGACTTTCATTAGTTTAACGTGTCCATACATGCAGGTGAGCTTTGGTCAGAAGCATCGGTGATGGGCATTACACGTTAGCGGCGTTTGCCTGAGCCAGCGCAAACTTACGCTGATTCATTGAGATCCTCTTGAGGGAGGAGTTGAAATTGCCTTAATTACCGTCTGATCTTCTTCAGAAGCTTGCTGCTTGATTGACTTTCTTAGCCCCGCGCCGTTAACACTGTGCTATTAATTGTGCCGGCAAACGTGCGGTTATATCTGTATGTGCTTAATCTACCTTTTTAATAGAAAGCGCGCTTCCACCTTAGCAGACCTCTGTAATTTACAGCGGAGTTAACCTCATTACCAACAATAAATTTGTGTCATCTAAAAAAGGCTTACAGGATCTCATTTTCTCATCTTCTGCTTTTTATCTGAGAGATGAGTTTGAAGACCATGTCATTTGCAATTTGTAATTAAACCTTGCCTGCGTTACGGCGATTTAGGCCTTGTGATCCAGTTTGTGTGGAACCGTACTGGAATGTTTCTGGAACAGTTCTGAATAAAACCCCATTTAATGATGGGGAAGATTGATTGGATTGTGCAAGATTATGAAGAGTTTTCCTCAGAACAACATGCGCTGCAACTGTTGTTAGTGACTCTACAAGTAAATGGTGTCCAATTTTGATTTCATGTTTTGCTTGAATGACCATAAAAGCTTTTTTTAACGCTCCATTTTAGTATTTGTGGAATGATAATTTGGGTGTTTGAGATCAGTTTGCAGGGTATTGAATAATAGCATTGGATTTTTAAATGGAATGTTTGTTATTGATGAAAAGCTTTTTTAAATTAATTTATTTTTAAAAGCCAACAAGTGTGTTCTCAATCCATTTTATTTCCATATTCTGATGTTTCTGAATAAAACGATCTAGCTAGAAAAAAAGCGGGACGGGAATGGATTGGATTGTGCATGTTGCCTGTTTCTATGAAATCCAAACATGGTTTTTCTTGAGCTGAATTTCAATTTCAGAAGAATTGTTAACAAGACCTTGAGTGCACGTCATGAAAGTAACCTGTCAGTTTTGACTTGAAGTTAAAAGCGAAGTGGTGAAACGACCAGGTTAGCATTGTAGATGCAGTAGACGAGTAGCTTTCTTGGCTCTCTTTTCGATATTTTAAACCCCTTGGGTTATTCTTGCAGAACATTTGGGCCTTTTGCGATCAGTTTGCAAGGAACTAAATAACATTTTTGACTTTAAAAAGCTCAAGTTCATTCTCAACCCATTTTACTTCCATAATGAGACCCGTTTCTGAGTAAAACAATTTTTAAGACTAAAAAGAATAGTAATCTGATGAAAGACAAACGTGTGTTTTGTCTTCGTTTTTTTGCTTCAGAATAGCATTCACAGATAAATGTTGCCTGCCAGACCTTGAGCGTGTAATAAGTCATTCATGTCAGTTTTGACTTCGTGTTGACTTGAAAAGCGGTAAAGAAATGACCGTGTAAGCCATTCAGATGCATCTGATGAATATTTGGAGTCCCTCGGTTGATAAAAGCAGAGTAATGGAGAACGGCTTCCAAGCAAAGCTGTTATTCTAAGACTTTGGGAGTAAACAAAGCCAAATAAATAAATAAAGGTTTGATCTCCTGTGTGGTTTTTAAGTTGGTTCGGTGAATTGAGATGACAGTCATGTCTCAAGCCGCAGAGTTAAACCCCGGAGAGATTTTTTTCGGAGTTGCTGCCATCCGAAGCTCTGAGTTGAAGGGTGAAAGGCTAATGCTTCTTGAGGATTCCACGGACCTCCGGTCATGGTGTTAGGGAAAAGACTTCCGTGGGGGGAATTTCATAAATGTTTATATGAACGGCTGACTGATGGCCTAGTCCTTCTGTGTGTGTTTCTGCTTTTTAATTCCAGCTGACTTGGCGGTTTTCTACCACCCGGAAGTTTGTTCAGCTCTTTGTAGCAGTGGAAATGTCTGAAAAAGGTTTTAGTAACTGAGCGGGAACAGACGGGGGTCTGCAGACTGTAGAATTACAGAATCACACTTCTCTGAATACCGACACTAGTACTGAAAGCTCTCCAGGCATGGCAACACACTCTCCACAAGCACGCAGGAACATTTTTTCACTAACGCTTTGTCCACTTCCAGGCACACCTACGTGCTTGCAAATATAGAAAATGTATAGGCATGCATGCAGACACCAATAAGAACATATTTTTGCTCTGAGGTTTTGCTCATTTATAGTTCAGGAGTTCTCAGTTACGTTGCAGATGCAGGGTGATACAGCAATTTTTTTTCTGACAGATGATAGTGCAAGGCTATAAAAATCTGCATAAAACTCTGGTAGAACTGATCATTTGTTCTTGGAAGAATGTTTTCAATTAGTTCAAATTGAAATTTTTTCTTGGTTTCTTTGCAAATCTGATCACATATGCACTTTCCGAAAGAGATTAGTTTTCCAAATGGAGTTGGAGTTATAATTATTAAGAGCGGATGGCTCATGAACTGATTCAGATGGGACTTGGATCTCTGTAGTTTTTACTGAAATGGGATTTTTATTTTCTGGGTGTAAGTATTGTCGAAGGTAGTGACTGTGTGCATCTTGAAGCACATTGAAATAAACATTTCTATATGTAGTATTACAAAAGTGATATAAGGTAATGAATTGATTATTAGCCTGCCTCAACACTAAGTCTTTTTGAGAGCCTGAGCTGTTCAGTTCATTTTATGCATATATGTTACTTTATATATAAGGGTTAGTTCACCCAAAAATTGAACATTAATGAGGGTCATTAATTACTCTTGTGTCATTTCATACCTGTAAGACCTTCATCTTCGGAACACAAATGAAGATATTAATGATAATATCAGAAAGCCACCCGACCTTCCATAGACAGCAATGCAACCGAAATGATCCAAGAAACACCAATAAAACAGTCCATGTGACATCAGTGGCTGATCCCTGAGTTCATGTGGCGTCTTTTATAAAGATCTTCAACCACCAACTGTTTTTTTTTACCCAGAAAGTTGGTAAAAAGGTCCGTAATGAATGTTAATTGGGCAGCGAAACAAGAAATTTAGCTCCGGTCATTGTATCTGACAGCGTAATAATAATGTTCAAAAAAATCGCAGACATGCCTGTTTGAATGTGAATGGATTTCTCAGAGGACGCCTGCCTGAATTAGCCTGAAAAACAGCAGGTAAAATGCTTCGTAATTCTTCTGGGTTGTGCAAGGAAAACAGATGTTTTTTAATTCGGATGAAGGGCAAACCACAAAGTATGTCTGCAAAACACGACTACAGGAAGTCAAAAATGCCTCTCCTGAGGACACCGTCTCCATTTGCTCTGTTTAATCTCGTTTCTCATTTCCAGTCCCATGTGAGGGGTCTCGAAAGATTGGCACTCTCATTTTCCCCGTTTCTTCCATCCGATAGCTATCCGTCAGTCACGTGAAAGCTCTCGGTGGGTTGAGTGTCAGCCGCATTGACACTGAACAGGTGACTGCTCTCGGATCCGGAGACTGGGCCCTGAGTTTCCGAAGCTCAGAAGTTAGTTTTCAAAGTTTAGCCATACTGTCATAGCTGAGTCTATTCTCGGGCACACTCGTTCTCATTTCTCTCTCACTTTCTCACATTGGCGAGTGTCAAATCCGGCACCGTTTCTCAGAGCGGTGATAGATCGAAAGAAAGAGAGAGGAGCCAAAGGAAATTGACTGTAAGTCAGATGACAGAGGTTAATTCCTGCTTCATTAGGAAGCGTGGTCCGAATCATAAGGAGGATGTTGAACATGTAAACCCTTCTCAGCCTGGAGAAGAACTCATTTCTTGGATATATAAAGGCTGAAGCTGGATTTCAAAGCACAAATTTCACTTCCACTTCATTTAGCACATAGATTTCATGGCGATATTAATACATTTCCAGCTTTGGATTTTGATGCAGTTGCATTTTTGTTTGTAACGCAGCAGATAATGACTGTTTTATATGCTTCCTCATATTTAATTTACTTAAATGATTGGAAAAGCCCACCTGTGTGGAAAAAGTGCGCTTGATTATATCGAACTGCACTCATGCTTCACATTTTGTCTATTTAAATCAGGTATTAAAAATGCTGTACTTGCAGGTAATATAATATCAATGAAATAAAAGCCACATTTATGAAGGTATATAACATTTGTAAACTACTTTACTTTAAATAAAGACCTTACTTGCACGTGTTGAAATATGACGCACAGGTTTTTATAGAAATTACAGTAACATGTTTGAGTTTACTATAAATGCTTTTACAAGTTCAAACTAATGATCATTTATTTGGTAATCATTTCCACAATAAGTACAGTTTCACAATTATAGGCCCGTTTCTTTGTCTACCCAAATGCCAATATCATTACTGGAATTTCCCATGAACTGGTTTTGGGTTACCATATTTTATAATGAACCCTGAAGCAAAACCAGTTTGTAGAGTAATCCCATACACATGCCGGCAGCGGAGCTAGTATTTCTCAGATTTCACGTGATGTAAAGTACCACACTGTTATCGTTTCATCAGCTGACAGCCCTTTAGTAAATAACCTTCTGTTTAGTCACATGATCCGATCCGAAGGTGCGCATGGAAGTGGCCGCTCGTAAATAAGCGGTTGCACTTTCACCATCACATTTGTGACCCTGGAGCACAAAAGCAGTCTTAAGTCACGGGGTATATTTGTAGCAATAGCCAAAAATATACTGAATGGGTCAAAAGTATTGTTTTTTTATTTTTTGCCAAAAATCCTTAGGATAGTAAGTAAAGATCATGTTCCATAAAGGTATTTAGACAATTTCTTACCAAAAATATATTAAAACTTCATTTTTGATTAGTAACATGCATTTATAATATCTTCATTTGGACAACTTTAGGTTTTTTTTCTGTACTCTCAGATTCCAGATTTCCATACAGTTGTATCTCGGTCAAATATTGCCCTATCCATTCAAGCTTATTTATTCAGCTTTCAGATCATGAATGTCAAAATGTACACATCCTTACGACTGGTTTTGTTGTCCAGGGTTGCATATCTTCTGAATGTCAACATCCAAACATCCTTGTCCTGTCGAGTCTCGCTCTGAAC
>JAUYWG010000107.1:15983-29237 GCA_034779775.1 Enteromius afrohamiltoni | reverse complement strand
TGTAAACTCCACCATCCACACTTGTGAGGCTTTCACAAGGGAATCATGCTTTTTCCATTGCTGAAAAACTTGCATTTCTACATTTATTTTATAAGAGATGAAGGCATAAATTAAATATTTATTAATAAATGAGTGAAATAAATAATAAATGCTTTAAAACAAATTAGTGAATGAAAACCTTGTTAGTCCATTTATACACCAGACGAGGTAATCATGGGAATCCATCTGTACTGCATTTACATACATTTTCATGGAAACTTTGCATGAACTTTCTCAACTCTAATGTTGACATATGGTTTAGTTAGCTTTTTTGAACTTTTTAAGTAGTAATTAGAGTCAAGGTATGACAAAAGAGGTATTTATGACCTGATTTACGACCCTTTTATTGTTTTATGACCCCACCCCCACATTCTGTCATCATTAAGAAGAATAAAGACTTTTTAAAAAGATTAGGGGCAAATAGCAATATTGAATAATGGTTATAAAGGGTTTAGTCAGTGAATTAGATTTTCTGTTGTTTTTAAAATACCCCTCCTATAGAGATACAAAGAGGCGTTTGAGTAAACATAGCTTCTCGACAAAAAGCACCATGTTTAGTTAAAACTAGAACGGTCAGATCCTTAAATATACAAAATTATAAAACAGCGAGTTTGACTGTTAAACTGCTACAAGGAAAGCGTAAAATCACTCATTGTGTATATATAGCAAAAAGAAACAGTGGACTAATATTACGAAATACAAAATTATAGTGGAGTTACATTTTTAACAGACCAAGATATCCCACTGATATTGCTATTATTTTAAAGTTTCACTCCAAACCACACCTGTCCCTTAATGTTTTGACATCTTTAAGTTCACTTCAACATCACCTTTTTTAGCTGATTGTATGGCTGACTCCCCGCACTTCTGATGGTTTGATATAGTCGCAGCAGATATAATCAGTAGAACCATAACATTCAAAACACTCATTTTGAGCAGTTATCGAATATGTCAGGGATGTAAAGTCAATCTCCTCTTTCTTCTAAATAAATGCAGCACGTTCTGATTTTTCTAGAGTGGGCCGGCAGGTCGTTGCCGGGAGGCCTTGGTCATTTGGCAGACGGCACAGCGTGAGACGAAGCTGTGTATGTCGGGGGTCAGGGTTGCCCACCAGAAGCGGTAACCCGGATGACCAGCGCTGGGGTTGTCATGCACCAGGTGCAGGAGGCGATCCCGGAGGATGGTGGGCACATAGGTCCTGTCTGGGGGGCACTCTGGGGGAGCTGGGTCATTAGTTTGAGCCACACGAATCTCTTCCATTATGTCCCACTGGACCGGTGCCAGGACTATGGCTGGTGGGAGGATATTCTCTGGGTCAGTTGACTGGATTGGCTGGTCATGTAGGCGGGACAGGGCGTCGGCCTTACTGTTCTTCGACCCGGGCCGGTACGTGATCTTAAATTGAAACCAGGTGAAGAACAGAGACCATCGGGCTTGCCGGGGGTTCAGTCTCTTCGCCGAGCGGAGGTACTCCAGGTTTCAGTGATCCGTGAGGACTAAGAAGGGCTCATTAGCCCCCTCGAGCCAGTGCCGCCACTCCTCCAGGGCTGCTTTCATGGCAAGGAGCTCCCGGTCCCCGACGTCGACATTTCTTTCAGTCGGCTTGAGTTTGCGGGAGTAGTAGGCGCACGGGTACAGTTTCTCAGGGGTACCCTTGCGCTGAGAAAGCACGGCTCCCACTCCGGTGTTGGAGGCGTCAACCGCCACGATGAACTGTCGGCCTGGGTCGGGGTGACGGAGGATCGGGGGCTGAGGTGAACCCTCAGGTTATCCGAGTAAATCAGAATATCGTCTATATAGATGACAAACTGATGTAGCATGTCTCTGAATATTTTGTTAACCAGGGCCTGGAAAACGGAGGGGCTATTGGACAGTCCGAATGGCATGACGAGGTACTTGTAGTGCCCAGTGGTCGTGGAGAAGGCTGTCTTTCAATCGTCTCCTTCACGGATGCCCACGAGGTTCAGACGTTTATTCCTTTAAAGGAAGCAAATATAAATTATATTGAGATAATTTCGATATTTGATAATAAATAAATAAATAAATAACTAGATTTAGGTAAATAAACAGGCACGACAATTAATCAGCAGCATTTAATTTGATAGCAGATTTATCTTAAGAGGTCAGGTTATATAGGTAATTGACCTACGGTCAAGTATTTCACAGGTATACATTTCAAATGAATGAAAGAGGTTTAACAAAAGTAAAGCTTACATGATGTTTTAAGAAAGTTTATGACAGATAGTTAGTTTTAAACAGTCTGACTATACCTTTAACACAGCATTTTAATTATTGCATCACAGACAAATTATTTTTCAGCCGCTCAGTTTGTTTGTGATAAACACCTTTTTTTTTTTTTTCTCTTCACTTCCAAACTATTTAAATCCAATACATTTTAAATGTATGACCGGAATCTTAGGTTTACATTCACACGGTTTAAATGGTGTGTTTTCTGGATACCAAGAACAAAAAACTTTACTTTTAGGGGTTTCGGAATATGTCAGTCAAGTATTTTCAACAGTATGACTGTTTAAAATACTCTTGCCTGAGGACTCTTGCCTCATCTCTGACATTGTTGTTTGTCCTCTCTGACCATTGCCTGTTTTGTCCCGTGAGTTTACCCTTTTAATAAATACCCTGCATTTGGATTCTCATTTGGATGCTGGCAGCCTATGGCTCTACACAGACTGTGGGAGAGTGTTATGTGGAGGATCCCGGGCAGTCATATCAATCCCGGTTCACGTTGTCGGGGGCCGTGTTCAGCTCAGTCGGTTCAGATGTCACATCTAGGGGAGCTGTCACCCATTCCAGCGACTCCTCTTCCACTAGCAATGGGTTCCGATGAGAGGGGCTGTGTGGCGTCCGGCCAGTCTCGGTCCCACAGCAGAGTAAACTGTCAATCAAACAGCGCTGACTTCAGCAAAGAAGATAACAGATGGATTTTACCTCAAGATGCGGTGTGCAATCTGTTCCAGTCACTCTCATGAGTAAGTACTGTTTGAGTTTGCGTGGTATTGTGTGCTTTTGGTTTGTTTGCCAAACTTTACCTGACTAAAATGTCTGAATGTGAGTGAAGCATGTTGACAGGCTGTATGCTGTTAGCCTACTGTGTTCTGTAATATGAGAGGTTAACCCTCTGGAGTCTGAGGTGATTTTGGGGTCCTTGAGATGTTTGGACATGCTTTGATATTTGTGGTTATTTCAGCTACTTTTAACATACTATTGACCAACATAAAATTGTTTACAGCAGAAACTGTGCTACAATAATATGTGACCAGGATGAATGTACATGTTTGCATTTTTTAGAAAAAAAATATTATGCGTAGTTACTAAGTTTTGAGAAAATAAAACTTTCAAAAATAAGGCCATCCAAGCAATGGAGTGCTGAATGTGAAACATATTTAGTGCCTTGTACTCAGATACCTCACTTCATACAGTAATGTCTAACTGATTGTAAAAATTTATTTACAGAGTAAACTGTCAAAATTGAAAACATGACAAAGCCATTTGACTATCTTGTTCATAAACAATGGTGTCAGGACTTTTCATTTTGATGACACTGACACTTTCATTGACATAAATACTTGCTTTTATAGAATGAGCTATCCATTTTGAGCAAGTGATTTTGAGCTTTTGCATGTTATCAACTAGGTTTTGCAGTTAGTACAATTGTTTTGAGAAATGCATTAACTGTTGTGGAAATGTAATAATGTTGGGAGTCTCTCATGTTTCTCACGGCATGTGTTTACCTTGTTCTAAAGTCTATAGAATCGGTGTGAATTTTGTGCACAGTTGTTCTTGTGTACATCTTTATTGTCAAATATAATGCGCAATAACCTGCAAGAATTGCAGAACTGCACAAAACATTATGTTCAGCACAGATTTTCAGGGAGTGCTGAAAGTCCCGTCAGTTTACACAGGCCTGACAAATCTGGTGCAAACTAAAACAAACACAGATTAACAAATAAGCAGCTGTCAACTCTACCATCCACACTTGTGAGGTTTCAAAGGGATTATGCTTTTTCCATTGCTGAAAAACTACCTTTGACCTCAGAGCTTTTCTCTCTCTTATGCTTTATAAGAGAAAGCTTTGTAAAGTTTTATTTGTGTTCTCTAACCATGGAGTAGTTTAAAAGTTTGAGCAGGCATGAATGAATGGTGCATGTATATAAAAAAATAAAAAAACCATCCAGAGCGAGGATTCAACAGGCCTTCGTGGTCATGACAGGGGAGGACTCAGAAACAGCTTCCGTAGCCATGACAGGGCAAGGTGAGGGTTCTATGGCAGCCCTTATGGTTGTGGCTGGGCAGGATGAAAGTTCAATGGCAGTTCTTATGGCCGTGGAAATGCAGGACAAGAGTTCAATGGCCTCCGTAGCCAGAAGCATGACGAGAGCTCATGGGCTGCTTCCATAGCCCTAGCAGGGCAAGGCAAGGGTTCTATGGTGGCCCTTATGGTCTCAGGAGCACAGTGTGTGGCCCACACACTCAAAATAGCCACTGACATAACAGGACGCACAGAGAATAAGGAGACAGTCCTAGACATGGGCTGTGCTGTAACCTTGGGAACGCCCACTGTATGCACCGACATCAGCAGTGAGTTCACCAAGCTGGACACCAGCCTCAGACGCCCTTGGATAGCCTATGCCACATCCACGATGCTCGGGAACACTGGGGACTAGAGCTGCACAATTAAGCATTACAAGATAGCGATCTCAATTTGACCCCCCACACGATCTTAATCCAGCATTTATACAATTCAGTCAATTAATTTTTAAAGGATAGGAGACGAGCATAATTATTGTTATCTCGAGATAAGATGCACTCACTCACAGCGGGCGTGATGACGCCTGACATATGCGGTTTTGTGCAGGCAGAGGCCAGGTGTGCTTGTTACGTCGGTTACGTTCTGTTCCGTCTCGCGGATACTTTGCGCTCTCAAGTCTATTATTTCAAACATAGATGCGCATTTTGCATGCTAACAATGGAAGCAACACACTCTTATTTCCAGGTGCATTTCAGCTTTTCAGATTGCCGCAAGGCAAGTGCACAGCTGGTCATGTGACAAGAACCAACCTCTTAGCTTCATCCTTTCCCATAACAACATTGAAAGCTCAGCCAAAATAAAGCAATAGTTGGTCAAAGCTGTACAGGGAAAGGTTGAACCACAACTTGTAATGCAGTAGGCTAAATTGAATAGGCTATATTACGTTAATCTTTTCTTTATCAGTCTGTAAAATTAATCAGCTTGGGGGTTGAAATGGAAAATAGAAAGGACTCACTATTATAATGCAGTAGCCGTGTTTTCATATATATAATCACATCTCACATCAATTCACATCTATAATTACAAAACAATACAATAGTCACATAAAAAATATATAAAATAAATTCTTCTTTGCAACAGGCTTCAGAGGACCTGGGTGAGGTGAGTGAGCAGAGATGAGTTCACAGGTAACTATAAACATTAACATGATCTCACGATCACACTCCGGTGATTCCAGCACGGTGATCTGCAGATGAGTGTGCACAGGTGAGTAGTGTTTCTGTCTTACAGCTGATGAGCGATCTCATAATCGCTGACTAGGACCAATGGGAACTGTGAACTGAGGTAAGGAAGCCAGGTAAGTATCTTTATTAATTTATGTACATTTAGTTTTTTTTGTTCATGTTTGTGTTTTTCAAAATAAATAAACTGAATTCATTTCGAGTCTGTATTCATCATTCACAGCTGTTGGAACAGACTTTACGTTAGTTTGGGCATATTATGAGGACATAAATTAGATTAAACTGCATGTCCGTCCATAGAAAATGAATAAAATAAAAATAAAATAACACCAACTGATCAGCACAAAACTACTGATCCATGACGTCGCCCTTACGAACTGGCAACGTAACAAAGTTACATCGTGGCGACGCATACGCACCTTTCACTTTTCCGGTTTCCACGTTACTTTTTCACTTTTACGTCGCTACGACAAAACTTTGGTCACCAGATTACGTTGCAGTTACGTAATTTTGTTAGCTGGGTAATCATTACAGAGAGACATGAAAATAATAAATAAACAATCTCAAAAGGACAACAAGTCACTTATTTCTTTTGCAGCAACTATGTGGGTTCACAAACAATTGTATTATACATGCTGTGGTGTTTGTAAAACGCATCTAGGCATATCACGTATGTATGTTATTGGGTGATTAAGTTTTATCCGGAGCAAAAGTCAGTTTAAAACATGGTGCCCAAATAACTTTGTGTGTGCATGTGGTCGAAAAGATGTGAACATCTACATCTACTTGGTGCGTCTCTCCTAAAAGACTCGCATCCAGAGAGGAGGAAGGAACGGCGAACCAGTGGAGCAACTCAAAGAAATAGATGAGAAACTCAGAGAAGTGCAACTTAACCATGCGGCCGCTCTTTAGAGCAAACTGTTTAAAATACGCTATTGTGCTAAATCCTGGACGAATTGGCTCAACAGAGTTTATTCCATATTTCAAATTCAGGATAACCATATTTGGCGAATCTTGTAATTCATTTGCATAGATCAACCAAACAGCTAACTAAATAAAAGAAATTAAATGTAAGATTGTTCCCCGAAATTAATTAATAAATTAATTAATCCAGGTCTTACACAAGATGTTAATAAACCTTCTGCTAAAAATGTATTCTATTGGTATTCTATTGACAATGTATCCTAAAGACAACTGACATTTTCATTAAAACAAATATATTTATAGAAAAAATAAAAATAAAAATCCCACCTTATGACTGACAAAAATTAAGAGAGTTCATGTGAGCAGGTAAGAGAAGAGCGAGCACAGGAATGATCACGCCTGCGAGGGCTTGCATTGCGCTCAGATGACATGTAATGCGGTTTTGAAATGAGCCTGCGGGCTCCCATTTCCTCGCATGCAAATCTGTTTTCCTCTAATGTATGTGAATTATCGTGCGCACCAGCACCAGTGGTGCGTTCACTTATTAATGCCATCGATTAGCACCATCCAGCTCATCCTGCACTCACCTATATTGTCAATAAATCCATTGCTTTGCCATTTGTGACAATAAATATTTTATAAAGCAAGAATTGTTAATCTAACATATTCCTGTACTGTGTCAGACCCTCAGGCGCTCCATGTGTCACATCCACAAGTTTTACAGACTCCTTAACCATCCGCTGACCCAGGCCCAATGCGGGGGGGAGGCCCACCCAAGAATTTTTTTTTGGGGGGCAGCGATACCTGGGTCATGATGGGAAGGGGTGGGACTGGGGAGGAGTTATCGTGGCCTGAGCCTCCGGAAGCGGAGTCGGGGGAGGAGCTGCAGTGGCCTGAGCCTCCGGAAGCGGAGTCGGAGGAGGAGCTGCAGTGGCCTGAGCCTCTGGAAGCGGAGTCGGAGGAGGAGCTGCAGTGGCCTGAGCCTCTGGAAGCGGAGTCGGAAGAGGAGCTGCAGTGGCCTGAGCCTCCGGAAGTGAAGTCGGAGGAGGAGCTACAGTGGCCCAATCCGCCTGATCCGCTCCACGTTCCTGATCCGCTCTACGTTCACGAGCTGCCTGATCCGCTCTACGTTCACGAGCTGCCTGATCCGCTCCATGCTCCTGATCTGCGTGATCCGCTCCACGCTCACGAGCTGCCTGATCCGTCCTATGTTCCCGACCAGCCGTGGCCGGCCAAAGGCCCCGATCTCCCGTGGTCAGCCCAGGACCCTGACCGGCCGTGGCCACGTGACTCTTGTTTGCTCTGGAGGTTGTTATGACTGTCCCCCAGTTCGCCTCCAGAGCACCCACCCACCCTACCCCTGCACCACTGACTTTTATTGTCGTTTTTTTGAAATTATTATTTATTTTTTTCGTTCACCACTGTCCCTTTGGTCAGTCTTTTTGGGCGTCTGGAAGCCGCCCTTAGGAGGGGGGGCTATGTCATGCCCTCAGGCGCTCCATGTGACTTTGTGTATATTTTCGTTTCATGTCCGTGTGCTTTGTGTTTTTTTTTTTCATTTCGTTCACCATGTGCCGTGCCTCATCTGTAACCCCGCCCTGCTCATCATGTCTTATCCTTTTCCAGCCGTGTCTGTCCAGGTGTGTGTCATTTTGTGTCTAATTCGTTTTGTATTTAGTTCATTTCTGTCTGTGTTATCTTGCGTTAAAGTTTTGTTGCTGTGTGTTTGTGTCCGCATTGCCCTCTGCACTTTCTTGCGTTCCACATTTTATTATTAAATCATTCACTATTTGAAGTCAAGTTCTGTCTCTGTGCCTTCTCTCACTGCGCTAGGAAGCGAGAGTGCGACACCAACCTCAGCCAACCCATAACAGAACACAAGATCAAACATGAGATGGAATTCATGTCTCAGCTCATTGAGCTGATCCGCTCTGGACCGTCTTTTAAGGATTACATCCACAAGTTTTACAGACTCGCTGAGCAGTCTGCGCTGGGTGATGTGGAGATTCTCCAGTTATTTAGAGACGGTGCTGCTTTTCTGCCGGAATCCGAGATCCCAGACATCGCTGGATTGCCGTGGGAGTCGGCATTGTTTCTCACACTTACTTACCACTCGCAAGCGGGATTTCGGCCGGATCCCGTCACCACCACGCCACCAAAACACCAGACTGTCTGCCTTCTGGAGACAAGAACGCGCCCATCTCTACGGGCTTCGGTCCCTTTTCACGGCCAGGAGAGCCTGTGAAATTCCTTGTGGTGCTTAGTCCACAAAACACAGGTGAAAGCCCCGCTGCTTTCACGCTGAAAGGACCCGTGTCCATGTCCGGTCCCTGTTCTGATGGCTCCGCCCACTCCTGAACCATCCGCTGACCCAGGCCCAATGCGGGCGGGAGGCCCACCCAAGAATTTTTTTGGAGGGGGCAGCGATACCTGGGTCATGATGGGAAGGGGTGGGACTAGGGAGGAGTTATCGTGGCCTGAGCCTCCGGAAGCGGAGTCGGAGGAGGAGCTGCAGTGGCCTGAGCCTCCGGAAGCGGAGTCGGAGGAGGAGCTGCAGTGGCCTGAGCCTCCGGAAGCGGAGTCGGAGGAGGGGCTACAGTGGCCCCTGATCCGCTCCACGTTCCTGATCCGCTCCACGTTCCTGATCCGCTCCACGCTCACGAGCTGCCTGATCCACTCCATGCTCCCGTTCTGCATGATCTGCTCCACGCTCCCGAGCTGCCAGACCCGCTCCACACTCACGAGCTGCCTGATCCGTCCTATGCTCCCGGCCGGCCAAAGGCCCCGATCTCCCGTGGTCAGCCCAGGACCCTGACCGGCCGTGGCCACGTGACTCTTGTTTGCTCTGGAGGTTGTTATGACTGTCCCCCAGTTCGCCTCCAGAGCACGTTTTATTATTAAATCATTCACTATTTGAAGTCAAGTTCTGTCTCTGTGCCTTCTCTCACTGCGCTAGGAAGCGAGAGCGCGACACCAACCGCAGCCAACCCATAACAGACTGCTGGTTAGTAGGTGAAATACTTGAGAACATGAGAAAAAGAAAATGTAATAATGATGTCTCTTGATTCTCTTATTAATGTAGGATGAAGAGATACAGGTCAGGGATTAGTAACAAATACACTTTTATTAACAGTCTAGATTTTCTCATGAGGGTCCCGTGTGTCTCTGAGCTAAAAACTCTTTCTAGAAAGTGTTATTCTAGACAGCTCAGAACATACGAGTACAGAATATTATACTGACTCTCATACAGTCAACTATCATTAATAAGGGTTCATTTGTTCATATGCATAAATCATACTCTAAACACTTCAGTTTTACTGCAATCACATTCTGCAAAGCTCCTGTTATTTTAAGGGAAACAGTAGGAAACCACTGAAAGTGTTGAAGTTGTACTGGTCATCATATATCCTCCTTCCAGACCAAAGTCTCACATAGACAACATCTCCAACCTCCAGGATCAACACGACTCCTTTTGAGGAGTTTAAAACACCCTGATCCTGATGACCATGTGCCATAACCACCTTCTCTCCGTTCTTCACAATGAAGACAGTTGATGGATTTGAGGGATCACCATAACCATAGATAGAGAAGCTGAACATGTACGCTCCTTTCAGCGGGGCTGTGAAAATACCTAAAGCAAATAACAAAGATAAAGAAGAGAATCAGCACAGCGTCACAGTTCTGAAACAACAGATCATTAGATTCTCTTATTCACATTAAACAGCTGCAGAGAGGTTTGAATGGAGCAGAAGAATTACAGTAACCGAGTTTAGTCGTTAATAATCACCTGTAATTGGGTTGTAGGCGTTCCCTATGTTTGTGAAGACGTTCTTGTAGATTAATGTGAGATGAGTGGTGAAAGGACCGACATGTCCCTCGCCAGATTCCATCAGTGCAGCTGAAAATGCGATCTCTCTGTCTGTGACTGAAAAACATCAGCAGTACTGTGATATATTACTGTTTTACACTGAGGACACAAACACTGAATTTAAAGTGCCCCTATATTGCCTTTTCCAATATGATCGTTCATGCAGTGTGTCATGTAGTTGTATGTGAACATAAACTATCTCAAAGTTATGACGCTGACAGTGCAAGATAAATAGAGTTACTGTCTATCAAAAAAAAAAAGAGTCTACTCAAAGTTACCCTAAATGAGTCGTCAGCAATTTGAATCTTTTTCTGTTACTGATCCAAGTCACTAATAACATATTTGCATAATGTCTGCCCACGTTCTACGTCTTTAATCTAGCACTAGTCTTAAACCCTGTTCGGGAAGCTGCCTCCTAGTGTTTGGTGCACAGTTCAAGTACATTAAAGTTATTCAAATAAATCCAATGTATACAGAGTTGAGCAGAAAGTAAAACTAGTATGTGTGTGCATATACAGTATAATATAATATTCAAGAATACAAGCTCTGAATTAGTGACACTCTAGAATAGACCTCACTGGTTCACACACACTTCTTCTGATTTTCTGAACTCTAAACTGAGCTCCTTTTCATTTTAATGACTGTTGTCAAATCTACAGGAAGAAGAATACTGCCACCTTCTGCACATCACCGGCGTGACAGATGACATGAAGTAAATATAGAGTTCAGGAGACTGATCAGTTAAAATAACGCTTGAAACACTCTGATCCTGATACCTGAGATCAGCTCGGGACATCCCTACTCATCATACTAGATAGATAACATGATTTACACAGTGACTACTCAATTTCATTCACACTATGCTGTGTATTACACTGGTGTTTTCTCGGAGAATCACTGATAATAGAGTGAATGTGCTGGTAACATACCATCAGTTTTCTTGTTCAGTTCTTCCAGGATGAACGTCTGTTGTTCCTTCAGTTTCGTCTCTAAGGCTTTGATGTTGATTATGAGAGATAACACAGTAAACACTCAATTTTACAATATTATTTGAGGATCGCTGATAAAAGAGTGAATGTTGTAATGAGGTACCATCAGCCTTCTTGTCCAGCTCTTCTCTCAGTCGTGTCTCTAAGGCTCTGATGTCGGCTTTCTGCTCTGTAACTGTGGCGGTCAGCTCTCTCAGTGCTGCGTGGATGTCAGAGAAACTCTGTTGGCTGTTAGCTGAAGCTTCATCTCTCATAACGTCTGTTTGAGGTGGACTTTGTCTTTTGTTCTCAGAGCTGAGATGTTGACTGATCTCCTCCTCAGTGAGTCCTCCATCTACCAGCACTACTAGCAGGAAACAAAACCAAGCCTTCATTCTTCACTGATGTCCAGCTCTTGCTCTGATATCTCCACAGACCCTCATGCTCTTTTATAGTGTCCTGATTACAGTCTTCTGTTATTCATTTACAGTGTTTCAGATAAGAATAAAAAAAAACTTGTTCAAGGTAATCATATTTACAAGGATTGGTCAGGTTCAGTAGATATTTACCTCTAACTTATATTTGTGGCACAATGTTCAACACAGATAAAAATCAATTGATATAAATTGACTCAACTTTGTGATATCAATGTGCATCTTGTACAACTAACTGAAAGAAAGATAATTTATCTAACACCATTGGCAGAAGTTTTAAAGGTGAAATCATGAAAATCTTGACTTATTTCAGGTTTTAAATCAGATTTGATCATTTGGACACACCGGGGGGCCGGATGCCTTACACACGTATGTAAATACTATACATATATATATATATATAGTAAGTTTGGCGAAGAATGACTCAACAAAGCAAGACCTTTTGTGAGTTCCGGAGGGTGGATTTATTTACAGAAGTGTAAAATAAGTGAAAAACGGTGCTTGTGCTGTTGCCGGCTTCATGCTTTTCATGCTCACGGTCAGGCACGTGCACACAGATATCAAAGGGGGCTTGAGCACCTGCCCTTTTTATACTGTAAAAATACGTAATTATGAGAAGTGCCCTTTATTTCACTTGAGCCCCTGTCCCTCAAAATGTCTGTGCACGTCCCTGCTCGCGGTGCTTTCTTCTCCTTTATTCTTCCCGTGATGGTGCCAGTGCGGGTGGGTGCAAGTCAGTGCTGTCCACCCCGGTGGATGGGTCCGATGCGGGAAAGAGATACACAGAGTAGGTAAGTCAACCAGCATTTGGAGTTCAAGCTCCTCAGTCTTTTCCGTCTTTCTGGCTTTATACTTCACAAAGGCGTGACCGATTGGTCTGATATGAGTGGCTCCAGGTGAATCTGATGTTTTGCCAGGGTGATGCTTATTATCCCTCGGGATTCCTTGGGATTTCTTATTGTTTAGGATGGTAAACAACTATAGAAATATATGTCTAAAATATATTTGCGAATAGAGTATTAATAATATGGTCTAAACATTCTTAGACTCATCATGCATCATTCATCGTGCACTCATATTATATTGTTTTATAGCAACAGCATGAAGCGGTTGGATCCATTTGCAGCTTTTATCAGGTATGGTCAAACAGAAACAGAGGTCGGTAACAGGCAGACAGAGCATTGTAGACAATCCAGAGAAAAAAACAGTAAACTAGCTGGGGTCAAAGCTAAGTCAGTAACAACGAGTAAGGTAACTTGGGCAGATGCAAAGGATCACAAGAGTAATAACAGTCCAGAATCATACACGGTAGATGTACACGGGAAGAAAATACTCAGAATTGCTAGACTCGCTAAACAAGACTTCACATAGACTGAGCATGGAAGGGGACCTTAAGAAGGGGAAGGTAATGGGAAACACCTGGCAGGGGTTGGCCCTACAGATCTGGCCATTCAAAATGCGCGCGGGAAGGAAAGTGGTCTCGCGTGACACCGGTGTATTTCCCGGTATTGCA
>JAUYWG010000106.1:72522-99691 GCA_034779775.1 Enteromius afrohamiltoni | reverse complement strand
TGAATAAAAATAAGTAGGCAACTGTGTACATATAGACTACTACAATTTAAAATTCTGCCAGTAATCTTCACACTATAAGACAGCAACACTAGATACAGTACTGGTGTCTTTAATATTGAAAGTTAGGTAGGCTATTTGAGTATAATATACAAGCTCACAAAATAAAAGTTGGTGCAATTACATCCCATATCGTTAAATAAAAATAAAATGTCAGGTCATATTTAAACTTGATTCATTCGCGAAACCATATTCACACATTTGACTTTTTGGCTGTTTTAAAAAGTGTTGACGTATTCTACAGTTGAGGCGTGCGCAGGCATTAGGACAGGTAAGATTCCTCTGTTTCCCCTTCATGCAAGCTTCTGTTATTAATCTCCTTACATTTTGCTGCTTCCACTTGAAGGCTTTTGCGTCTTTTCTCCCGGAGCTTCTCTGCACCCATGCTCTTTTCTGGTTTATCTATTGTTATAGACGGAATCATCTCAAACGCCGGTCAAACTCTACATAGCAGGCGAAGGGGAGATGAGGGCTGGCCAGGAGGGAGGCAGGGCATGGTCTGAGATTTCATTGGAGTAACTCAATGTCCTTTAAGACAGTCAACCAATGGGTCGCGATTCTGTCTCAGATATTCCACCGTGGAGCCTGTTAAGAGATGATTAGGCCAGCCCAGTGTCAGTATGGAAAATGAACCAATGGGCCACTGTTCCTGCTTTATGGGCCGGTTGTTGGCCAATGAAAAAAAAACACCAAAAAGAAAATTATATTACATTGACCAGCCCCTAAGTGCGTCGGCCCACCGGGCATTTGCCCAGTATGCCAGATTACCGATCCAGCCCTGTGTGTTTCGAAACTTCCCCTTTTTTGATACAGCATTTTTCTATTCCTGGATTGTTCAGGCAAGCGAGGGGGGTGCCATTATATTCGAAAACAGTATATCATCACTCAACCCTTTTGAACTTCATTTGAAGTATATTGAAATAGGCCTTAAGATAATGCCTATCCCTACTCAGCCCTGTTTAGCTTCAGTGGGCAACCAGTTTTGAGCTGCAATTCTCTCTGGTGTGAATCGTTATGTGACTCAAACTCTTTCCACACTAAGGCTCGTCCCCAGTGTGAACTCTCATGTGCCTCGTAAGGCCTCCTTTTTGAGTATAACTTTTTCCACACTGAGAGCATTTATAAGGTTTTTCGTCAGTGTGACTTCTCATGTGTCTTACAAGTCTTTCTTTTCGGTAGAAACGTTTTCCACACTGTTGGCAGATAAAAGGTTTCTCTCCTGTATGAATCATCACATGCTGATTAAGGTTTGTTTTTCTATTGAAACTTTTTCCACACTGTTGGCAGGTGAAAGGTTTGTCTCCGGTGTGAATTCTGATGTGCACTTTAAGGTCTCCTTTACGTGAGAAACTGACTCCACACTGTTGGCAGATGAAGGGTTTTTCTCCGGTGTGGATTGTCATGTGGACTTGAAGGCTTCCTTCATGAATAAAGGTTTTTCCACACTGTTGGCACACATAAGGCTTCTCTCCAGAGTGAATTGTCATGTGTCTGTCAAGACTTTCTTTTCGGTAGAAACCTTTTCCACACTGTTGGCAGATAAAAGGTTTCTCTCCTGTATGTATTATCATGTGGTCATTAAGGTTTCTTCTTCTATTAAATCGTCTTCCACATTGCTGGCAGATGAAAGGCTTCTCTCCAGTGTGAGTCCTTATGTGGGCTTTAAGACTTCTTTCATGAGTGAAACCTTTTCCACACTGTTGGCAGGTAAAAGGCTTCTCTCCCGTGTGAATTCTACTGTGCCCTTTAAGGTCTGCTTTTTTAATTAAACCTTTTCCACACTGTTGCCAGGTGAAAGGCTTCTCTTCAGTGTGAACTCTCATGTGGAATTTAAGGTCAGCTTTGCGCGAGAAACTGGCTCCACACTGTTGGCAGAAGAAAGGTTTTTCTCCAGTGTGAATTCTCATGTGCATGTTAAGATTTCCTTTTTGGTTGAAACTTTTTCCACACTGAGGGCACACATAATGCTTCTCTCCAGTGTGAATTGTCACGTGTCTATCAAGGCTTTCTTTACGGTAGAAACTCTTTCCACACTGTTGGCAGATAAAAGGTCTCTCTCCTGTATGAATTATCATGTGCTCATTAAGGTTTCTTCTTCTATTGAAACCTTTTCCACACTGTTGGCAGGTGAAAGGCCTCTCTCCGGTGTGAACTCTTATGTGCACTGCAAGGTCTGCTTTTCGTGAGAAACTGACTCCACACTGTTGGCATGTGTAAGGCCTTTCTCCAGTGTGAATTCTCCTGTGGACTTTAAGGCTTCCTTCATGAGTGAAACTTTTTCCACACTGTTGGCAGGTGTAAGGTTTCTCTCCAGTGTGAACTCTCATATGCCCTTTAAGTTCTCCTTTTTGAGTGAAACTTTTTCCACACTGTTGGCAGGTGAAAGGCTTTTCTCCAGTGTGAATTCTCATGTGCCTGTCAAGGATTACTTTTTGTGCAAAACTCTTTCCACACTGTTGACATGTGTAAAGCTTCTCTCCAGTGTGAAATCTCATGTGGACTTTAAGGTATTCATATTGTTTGAAACTCTTTCCACACTCAGGGCACGTATAAGGCTTGTCTCCAGTGTGAACCGTCATGTGCCTGTTAAGGTCTCCTTTTCTAATGAAACTTTTTCCACACTGTTGGCAGGTGAATATCTTTCCTTCAGTCTGAACTGTCATGTGGTCCTTAAGGTTTCCATGTTCATTGAAATTATCGTCAGTTCCTGTTCTATGAGTTGTTTTCTGTGAGCAAGCCTGTGGCCAACTGGAATATTCCTCTTTGGTTTTAAAATCAGTCTCACATTTTACTTTCTCTTCTGTTTCATTCAGTACTTCGCTCTCCTCTTTTATCGACACGAGGTCTATGGTGAAAAAAAAGACAAATAAAAGTTAGCCCAGTTTAATAACATAAAGAAATTAAAACATTATTCTAAAATGAATAGTTCTGATTGGTTGGGCTGCGTTCGAAGTTGTCGTAAAATTATTCTGCAATCAAACAGCTTTGTATACCTCTGATTGTCAATATTGGGAAAATAACCTAGATAATGGTCCAAGACACAGGACATCATTATCATTACATTGGTAAAATAATTAAAGGAACTCCTGATGAGACCTTTAACCTCTGGTCTTCACAAAACCTGACCTTACATTCACCGAAATGGCACAAAGCTGCTTTTCTATCCTTAAACTACACTAATCAGGACTTAAATCACTGATATATAAATAACTGCATATTATCTGTTACCCACCCCTGAAACAGGAACTATCATGTGTCAACCACTCATTGTATATTGTATTTTGAATAACCACTGAATGGCTTATAGTTTGATATCCGTGTTTAGTATGGTCTTCTTGCATTGTGTATCTTCTTGCTTGAAATGTTTCTTCCCACCAATTCTTAGTTAAATGTATCATATTTATGTTATAGAAATCATGTCCAAAATTATACTCTGCAAAAGCGGGAAAATTGGGACCATGTGAGTGACGAGATAACGTTTTGGATTTATGATTTGGGAGGAGAAACATCACCACACCCTTTCCTAGAATGATATCTATTAATTAAAACACTATTTTGAGATGTGTCCAACGATGAGTTTAAAAGCTCAAGACACTATTTATACTGCGCTCTTAGCTGGTTTTAAGCTAGGCTCTTTGCTTCAGCTTTTTTAGCCCGGTTTTTAAAACCATGTTCTTTGCCACCTTTTGCGTTTTTTAAGAGCCGCACCAGCAGCTCCAGTCTGCACGCCTGCCTAGACATGATGAGAAGAAAACGCATCTTGTCTCGTTACTTTATTTCTTTATTTTCTTTCCTTTCCGTAAGTTCAGTTTTGCCTGCCGTGTCTCCAATTCTCCTGCAGCTACTGGCCAATCATTGGCCTCCTAAGACTTCAACGACAACTGACTTCCAGCCAATCAGCAACCTTGGGAAACCCCTTTCAGCAGTGAGGACCACAGAAGGAAACGCAAGTACAAACCTCCAGATTTAGGCTGATGTAAATGTTATCCTCATTGACAAACTCAAAGCGAGAGTCAATCTTTTGATTGATGGTTGTTTGATTAGATGCAATAGCAAATACTGTTGTAAATACTGTTGTAAAATTCATTCTCTTAAGCTCACTCTTACCTCACTTTCTGCAACTCATACGAATGTTTGTGTTTATGTGTTAAGCCCTATTCGGACGGGACTAGTTTTACAGGGGGTCGTTTGTTTTACTTTGTGATTTTAATCCCATTCGAATCTGCCATGTTTGTGTATTTCTCTCGCAACCTCTGTGATAATTCCAGAGCAAATGACCTTCTGTTTTTCAGCAAACTCTGTGATCCTCTGAGAAAACTAATCCCATTCCAATGTCATGTTGGTGATTGCTGGTGTTATTTTTCACAACGCATTTCCTAGTGTGTCTTGGCCAACGCGAAATGCAGTGGATGCTCTTACCGTTTGATATAATTTGATATAGAAAAAAATAAATAAATACAAATAAAGAGCCAGATCACGTAAATCAAGTGAAAGTCAAGTGAATGAATCATCTTATAACAGGCATCCAATACAGACTTCCGGAAAAGAGCATTAACCAATGACATTTGAGATTACAACTTGCAACTAGAGATTACAACAGCAAGCCCCTCCCCACAACTGACAAAAATAACAGTGTTCGCACAAGCCGTAGAGAGAAGATCGACAGAAGGAATGATCGAGCGAGCAAATCACATATGCATGCACGAGGGTTTAAAACAAGATCGCTGGCTTAGATTTGCCACTATACTCGGGGCTCTGGAAAATAGAAAGGACTCACTATTCTAATGCACTATCCTATATATATAAATATATATATATAAAAATCTCTCTCACATCAATTCACATTGATAATCTTTAAACAAACAATACAATAATACATTATTTTTCATGACATTTCTTTAAATTTTAAGCATTTATTTATTTATTTAACTGCTATTTTACTGCTGTCTCATAACCAAATTTTCATGGGTAAATCTTAAAAATAATAATAATAAAAAAGCTTAAAAACTCATTTTATCCAGAATCATGCAGCTCTACTTTAAAAAAGCACAAATTGGGACAAAAGAGCATCCGAGAGCATGTGAAAACAGTAATGGCACTTGTTTAATACAATTACAATTATGTCTTGAGGTGTGGAATAAACGACTCTGCACCGCTGCATAATAATGCATACACGAGGAGTAGCTTTGCTTTGTGACCACATCAACATATTCCTAACGTGATTATAATATTAATAATAATAACAACCTATTTTGTAGCGGTGTGACAAGATCTCGTGGCATGAGATCTCACGAGAACTTGGTGATATCCTCGCGATAGTGGTATGATGGATTGTGAGGGAGAAGTAATGTTAGAAGATGCGCCCGTGACATTTAAGTAGTTGGTGTGGCAACATCTTGGATTCCCGGTGGAAATAAGAAAATGTGAAAAAATGACAGACAAGACAATAGGGCTGGGCGATTTTGCCTTCATGATTAATTGAACATTTAAACTCGATTGCGATTAATGAACGATTATTATTATTATTTTTTTTTTTTCATAGTTCACTGACAGGTTTTGTACAGTTAATATGCTCACATAATACAAGTGACAAATTTTTGAACAAAGGATGCATTACTTGATTTTAAAACAATTGAAGGAAACACACATTCTCCACTATCTATGATTATTTATTAAACATAACTGTTGAACAAATGAAATTAAAGCACACATTGCCTAAAACTCTCACTTTGTTCTTATAAAAAAAGGAAAAATAAATATATTTCACTTTTGGAAACAAAATAAATTATTTTCTCTGTTTATTAAAAGTAGAAAATAAGGAGTATCTCTTCTAAATAAAAAAGAACATGACCATAGGCTGTTCTGTGTAGGTCATTACCACCTATTGGCACTTTTTCGTGCTCAAGTTTGTTTACTGTATTCCACTTTGTTACTATAGTTACACTAAGTATGTTTTATTGACTGCACTTCAAGGGATATTTGTTTTGTTTATTTTTATTTACACTATGTACATGTTGTTTATTACTGCTTGTAATTAATTAAAATAGAAATGTAATTTTCAAAAGGTTGATTACAAAATGCACCTATTTTTAATTGTTTGTGTTGAATAAAATACCATTTTTCCTATATCTTATAATTGAGGTTTTATAAAAAAAAAAAAATCTGGTCTCGTGGGATAAGTGTCTGGTCACACCCTTACTATTTTGGTCATATTTACTTTTAATGATACAGCCGCTGTGTTCAAACTTCTCTGACACTAGCTTTGATCTTAAACTCATGTTTAAACCCGAGGTGCCATACGGGTGAATAAATGAAGAGTGTACTAGCCTTTAATCCAGAAACACGCAGAAAGATACAAGAATGTGCCTTAAAATAATGATAAGTGACGGAATTAAAACTTTGTGTTTTGAATTCAATGCCCACTTTTTTTTTTTTCACACAAACATTTCTATATAATTATTTGAAAAGATAATTCACCCTAATCCTTACACAATATGTCATTATAATACCATTACCCAGACACTGGTAAGAACATCATTAAACATGATTTACAATTCATTTACCATAGAATTGTAAGATTTAATAAAATGGAAAAAGTTAATTTTAATCATTTGGTCATGTTTAGCATGTAATTTTGTGCATTTAGTCATCATCACACTATATAGACAGCTAGTGGTTATATAAAAACCTGTCAAAACTAATGATTCTTTTTATTATTCATTTTTTATTTTGTTTTAGAAAAGGCAACTTTGCTACTTCAATATGCTTCCTCAGATTTGTGAACACAAATATTGTCGATTCTCACACATCAAGCACCCGTTTTTGATCGATTCACCGTATGTAATGTGTGTAACAGGGCAGAAAATAAACATAAGTACTTAGTAAAATGTATTTGTAAACAGTAGAAAGAGTCATACAACACTTAGAAGTAGAAGAAGAATGAGAAATGAGACTGAAACCAACCTGTCTGTGTCTCAGTATCTTCTTGTTTGACTCTGAATGTTTCTTCAATCTTCACATCTTCAGTCTCCTCTTTAATAAACTCCATCTTTATAATAGTGTCCAGAAACACAGAAACCTCTCACACTGTCCTGTTTAAGAAGAGAAGAACCAGTCCGGACGAAATCCCTGGGTTTGTCTCTAGTTCAGTAGATACTGTTAATGACTGAATCAGGAGCGGATGAGATTTACAGAATAACCTGAATATAATGGTTAGATAAAGCGCTACGATATTATAATCAATGTTGCTTGTGAAAATAACAAACATACTGAAATTTTTGCATTGTAGTAAAGGCTGTAAACGTTGGAAAACAAACTTTTTGTCAGCCGAACCACAACAGATGCAGGAGATCAGCGCAGGGTCATGATGTCACAACATAATACCAAAATAAAAGTCCCTATTTCTAGGTTTATTTACATTGTCATAATGTATATATTTTGGATTCTGTTTTATGTAGATACCAGTTTAAACAATAATTTATTTATTTATTTTAATCTTCTCTTGAAAAAAGAAACAATATAATTTGTAATGGTTTTACTGGTTATAGTGAATATTGTGGGTTTTACTGGTAATTGGTCACCTTCTATCCATGGCTGTTGTTAAAGCCACTAAATCCTGATGTAATATATCCCAAAACACATCATTATTTAAACCTAATGATTATAAGTTGATGATTTGTAATGTTCGTAATGGCATTTGTATTGGAAACTATTATAATTATTAGTCTTTTTTGGGGGGGGATAACAACATGATTTCCTAAATATGTGTAAAGTGCTCTGAATAAAACTCAACAAGAAAAATAATATACATGTGCAGTGAAGGTAAACTACACCGTCATTTATCCTCATATCTATGGTATTATTTAGGATCTTCCAGTGTTCACTTAAACCGCATTAACACAATACACAAAATAATGTTCATATGTTCACATAGTATGACAAAACACATTTTATTTCTTTATTACAAATGATACGTTAAATATTTCTTCTCTTAGAAAAACGCAGCAACTAAAGCAGTACATGGTATCATTTTTAGGTGAATACTCCAACCATGGGCGATCTGTGTACCATCTCCTCAGACTGTCCTTCTGCGTTTTTTGGGAATGTCATAACAGGTTGGCAAGGTCTGAGTTTCTCACACATTTCAATACATCTGTCACTTAAATTAATATTAAATGTCTGCATGTGGGCGGGATCTGTAGGACAACTCAAAACCATTAGAACCATCCTCTTTACATCCACAAGCCTCTTTTGGCTTTCTTCTCTTGCTTCTGACTGTAACTCTCCTGCAGTGGCTTCAGTCTCTACATTTTTCTAATCTATGCTACCACTTCCAAACTGGCTTTCTTCTCTTCTCTTCAAGACCATTTAAATTCTAAATTATATTGTACGATAGCTTGGCATTAAACAGTGCAAATACACCTGGCCTTTTAGTAAAGTTAGACTATATAATATGATTTACATGCATCAGCACATTCAGCAGATAGCCATAAAATCATATAAAATCTTATAATATATTTTGCCTAGCTGAACAAGGATCACTCGGTTGCTTTGTGTCAAACTCAAATGCAGTTACACCGCGGGTTTTTTAACAAGCAATGGAATTTGTCCATCATTAAAACAATGACGTTACATTACGTCAACATCACACCGTTGTGGTGATGCATTATATGAACTAGTGATGTGACGATCGAGCACGAGCCGGGTCTAAGAGCCGGGGATTTATTTGCAGCTAATCACATGGGAGGACCCATTAGTAGGACTGTACCATTATATGAAAGAAGGAAAGGCAGCGCATGCGTTAAAGATTGTAGTGGTACAGGCCAGGTACACAGAGCGACCGAGAGAGGAGGGGGAGACGGCATTAAAAGTTAAAAAAAATTAGCGAAAAAGCAGCAGCATCTGGCTGCATTTCAATGATGTTGGAGACTGCAAAGCTGAGTGCAGAATTTGTAAAATGAAAATATCTGTTAGAGCAGGGTCAACAACAAACATGCACAGACATCTAAAAACTGCCCACCCAGCGTGCCTTCCACTGGCCGTGAGTCAAGTAAGTTTGCTGCAGGTTCCTCTGTCTTGCCGAAGACTGCAGGTCAAACCAAGATGAGCACATTTATTCTAAAACAAATGACCCCAGCCAAACAGAAATGTGTTGATGAGGAGCTGGCTAAAATGATAGCCAGTGACTTTCAGCCATTTTCCATTGTGGAGGACAAAGGATTTAAAACATTCGTCCAGGCCTTAAACCCCACATATATTCCCCAATAGAAAAACCTTGTCCCAAACAATTATCCCACAACTGCATAACACAGAGTGTGCACTGTGGCAAGACAGGGTCAAAAAAGCTTCAGCAGTTTGCCTGACAACGGACTGCTGGACATCCAGAACAACGTGCTCATACATGTCTGTCACTTGTCACTTTATTTAAAACTTTAAGATGACATCTCGCCTTCTTGACTGTTTTGAGTTTACCGAGAGACATACGGCAGAAAACCTAGCAGAGGAGCTACTGAGAGTGGCAGGTGGACGGCAAAGTGGTATGCTGTGTTAATGATAATGCAGCAAACATAACAAAAGCCATAAAAATATTGCAGTGGACCCACCACCCATGTCTTGCATACACAATAAACCTAATGATTAAAGATGCACTGAAGGTGGTGAAACCCACTGTGGACAAAGTGAATTAAAGTATTGTAGAGTTTTTCCACATAAGCACGGTTGCCACCGAGAAGCTGAAATCCACACAATGCCAGATGGAGATGCCAGAGCTAAGGCCCAAACTGGAGTGTGCTACAAGGTGGAACTCAACATTTTACATGTTGAAACGTATCCTTGAGTCAAAATACGCCATTATCTCCATCCTGGCTGTCATCAACGCTTCTGTTGATACTCTGAGTCAAGAGGAATGAGAGACAATAAAAGAGTAGTAGTAGTGTGAAAAAAGTAGTAGTGTGAATAAAATTGAAATAATATGAGAATTAACTTTCACTGTGTTTCTAAAACATGCAGCAACCGAAAATAGGCAGTGCATCGGGTAAACTTTGTAATGATGGGTTAACAAATTACATTATTATTTGTATGCTTGGCTTCCCCAATCACTTTTAGCAGTTCTGGCTTCAACATCTTTTTTACAATCTTGATTACAAATGTTTGTGTGTTTTTTGGGGTTGAAATGGATAATTAAAGAAACAATATTCAAAATTGACACCGCAACAGCAGCTTCTCTGCAGAATTTCAGTTTTCAGTTAATTCACAAAATTAACCTAATACATTTTTTAGTCCTGTCTTAAAAATGGGAGTGAAATACAGTGCCTCATATTATACTAAAATAAAGGAAAGAATTCATAAAACACGCAGTACTTTCTTAAGGAGTGTAAATCGTTCCCAGAGTATTTTGTCTGTCAAAATAAAGCACAGGTAATGAATAAAAAGTTTGCGCGTCACACAAATATACGCTGTTGCTGTTTTAATCAAATGAATTTTAAAATATTAATAAAAAAACATAAGAAGAATATTTTTATTTCACACATTCATGTATGTTTCCTAGATTACTAAAATAGGCTACCACTTTCAAAGCTCTGATGCAAAGTAGCCTAAGCCTTTTACATTTTCTTTCTAAGAAACACAAATAACTTCATAAGTAGACTACTAAATTATAATTTGTGAATATTAACTACAGTTTTTTTCTTTTCTTTCATTTTCCGATGACTGTTGCCGTCAAATATAACACATCAGTGAGGCAAAGCTGACGGCTGTTTGCTAAAACGTGCTTTAAAGAGTTCGCTCAATAACTTATGGTTAAAGCACTTGGTGGTCAACAGCTGCAAGTGCACTCTACAGCGCCACGGCAGCATCTGTACCATAAGTGTAATTTCAGGTACTGAATCTCTGAAAGTCTGTTATCCTCGAAAGAAATCATGCAAGTGCCCCAGGAATATTCGAATGGGAGTGAAGAAGCCTATAAGCGGTTAAAATGAACATTCCTATGCTATGTTATGCTTTGATTTTTGAGTAAAGCTTTTTCCACACTGTTGAGAGGTAAAGAGACTCTCCAGTGTAAACTCATGTGTTTGTTAAGATTTCCTTTTTGGATGAAATTTTTTCCACACTGAGGGCACACACGTAGTGCTTCTCTCCAGTGTGAATCACCATGTGTCTGTTGAGACTTTCTTTTCGGTTGAAACTTTTTCCACACTGTTGACAGATAAAAGGTCTCTCTCCTGTATGAATTATCATGTGGTCGTTAAGGTTTCTTTTTCTTTTAAAACTCTTTCCACACTGTTGGCAGGTGTAAGGCTTCTCTCCAGTGTGAATTCTCATGTGCCTGTTAAGGTTTCCATGTAGATCGAAACCTTTTCCACACTGTTGGCAGGTGTAAGGTTTTTCTCCAGTGTGAACTCTCATGTGCCTGTCAAGGTCTCCTTTTTGACTAAAACTTTTTCCACACTGTTGGCAGATAAAAGGCTTGTCTCCAGTGTGAATCCTCATGTGTCTGTAAAGGTTTCCTTCATGAGCGAAACTTTTTCCACACTGTTGGCAGATGTAAGGTTTGTCTCCAGTGTGAATCCTCATGTGTCTGTAAAGGTTTCCTTCATGAGCAAAACTCTTTCCACACTGTTGGCAGCTGAAAGGCTTCTCTCCAGTGTGAATTCTCATGTGGACTTTAAGGTATCCATAATGTTTGAAACTCTTTCCACACTGTTGGCAGCTGAAAGGCTTCTCTCCAGTGTGAACTCTCATGTGCACTTTAAGATTTCCATGTAGATCGAAACTTTTTCCACACTGTTGGCAGGTGAAGGGCTTCTCTCCAGTGTGAATTCTCATGTGCACTTTAAGGTTTCCATGTAGATTGAAACTTTTTCCACACTGTTGGCAGGTGTAAGGCTTCTCTCCAGTGTGAACTCTCATGTGCACTTTAAGGTTTCCATGTAGATCGAAACTTTTTCCACACTGTTGGCAGGTGAAGGGCTTCTCTCTAGTGTGAATTCTCATGTGGACTTTAAGGTATCCATATTGTTTGAAACTCTTTCCACACTGTTGGCAAGTGTAAGGCTTCTCTCCAGTGTGAACTCTCATGTGTCTGTTAAGGTCTCCTTTTTGGCTGAATCTTTTTCCACACTGTTGGCAGATGTAACGCTTTTCTCGAGATTGAATATGGTGTTTCTCAGAGTGTGTAAGGTTCTCATGTTCATTAAGACTATGAGTTGTTTTCTGTGAGAAAGTTTTTTTAATCTGTGGTAAACTGAAAGATTCCTCTTCAGTTTTAAAATCATGAGTCTCATATTGTACTTTCTCTTCTGCTTCATTCGGTACTATGTGCTCCTCTTTCAGCGGCATGAGGTCTATGATGAAAAAGAGACAAATTAAAGTTAGCCCAGTTTAATAGTACAAAGAAACAGCCAAACATTATAAAATTGATAGCTGTTGTAAATTAGTCTACAAATATACACCTTTGTTTACTTCCATGTGTTGCTTTGCAACCACTTTGTAGTTCCTCAGAAACATCTATGGTTGCAACATTGTTTGGCAGAAGAGTAACACTTTTATTAATACTTTATTCAACAATTTAGATTTTATTAATATTTCTTTATTTTGTTAAACCCTACATATGTTTAATAACCCTTTTATTAACGCAGTAAGCTTCAGTAAACACAGATTGTTGGGGCTTATTGCTTTAACCAGCATGTATTCTGGTTAGTATGTGCACTAATCTATTGAATCTATTTAATCTAATCTAATTTTAAAAACTTTTATATTATACTGTAAACTCTTTTTGTTTGTTTTGGGCACATCCCAAAAATGTTCATGCTCACAGTTAATAAACCCTTTATCAAAAACACGCACAGTTTGGCCCAGGATAAATCTACCATGTCTAAAAACATCAGGGAAAAGGGTATCTAGTTTTGTAGAGAAATTCACGTCTGAGGATTTAATCCTCATCATAATACATAAACTGTGTTCATTATATTGTTCAAATTAACATGGGTTGTTCGATACCACTTGTTCTGAACCAATCTGTCAATGCTGATTTTGATCCAATACCAGCACAGTTTTTTAAAATCAGTCTAGTCTATACATTTTTATACCTGTAACGGGGCTGATGAGACAAGAGACGTGCCAATTCATTTGCAAAGCAGACAATTCATATACAGGACTAAACTAAAACAGTACCAACAAACAGAAATTCTTTTATAGGAATTGAACAAAGAGCATTCGTTTATGGCATCATCAGCTCAGAGACAATCTTTTCAGCTGGATCCGGCACAGGATATTAGTTCAAAACTGGACGAGAGCTCATCAGCATCCTCTGTAGCCATGACCGGGCAAGATGAGGATTCACAGATGGCCTCCAGAGCCGTGTCCGGGCTGGACGGTGCTAATGACTGGACACCACTGACAACTCTGGAGGTTCTGCAGTGGTATCATCAGGGCACAGAAAGAGTTAGGGATAGATGCTTGTTCAGGGATACCAGCTGCTTTTACTGATGTCAGAGGTAGGTCCTCCATGCTGGATATCAGTCTGGTACATTGAAGAACTGACCTCCCAGGTCTTGGCGCAATGGACAGGAAATGACAGGACTCCAGATGAACAGCTGAGACATGAAGGAAGTCTAGAAGACCAGCTGAGCTGTGACGTGACTCAACAATCAATCGTGACGAGAAGATACTCTGGGATGAACAGCTGAGACAGGATGAGATTCTGAAATAGGGTTGCCAATTCCCTGAAAAATAAATAAGGGACACATCGCTGACAGGGCCGGCCGGCCGACCCGATTGCCTTCAACCTTCCCGGCGTGGTGAATTTTTTTAGCCCCTTTTTTTGTGTGTGAAACGATTTTTTAACTATTTGACTTAAACATGATTTAAGTAGATGCATATAGGGGTGGGTGATATGTAAAAAATATCATATCACAATTTTTTCTGGGGAAATAGTGATTTTAATCCCTTTTTTTTTTAAAGTTGGTTTTGGTAAATTACTGAGATATGGCAAAAATATTACAATGAATCTTTGTCATTGATTTTACTATTCTGCAAGTTATCTGAGCAGAACAGACAAACTAATTCGTCTTTTTTTATTAAAAACAAAGCCTTTCAAGGTAACAAAGTATAAAATAATAAAGGGCAGATATTTAGGCCAAAATGAGCAAAGATAAAAGATAAAAAAATGTTTTTTTTTTATGGAAATACGGGCCTTTTAAGCTCAATACGGGATGCGTACTTTTGTTTCTAAATATAGAACGATTCTGTATTTCAAGGGATGGTTGGCAACCCTATTCTGAAAGCTTAGCCATGACCTAACTTCTGAACATTTGCTGAGCTGTGACGTATCTCTGGGCGGTCTGCAGTGATTTGACTTGACTAAAGAAGATCATTGACGACTTGGTTTGGCTCGTGAAGATCCACTATGACTTGACTTTTGACTAGCTACTATGATTTGAATCGAACTAACTAATTTAAACAATTTTTAGGAATTGTAACATTTAACTAGAAAAAAAGAAGAAAAAACACCAACCAAAATAATAATTTTAAAAAAATTATAATAATTGTAACATTTAACTAGAAAACTTGCCACTTGTCTATTTAGCCATTACACTACATAGACACATAATGGTTATATAAAACAGTGATTTTTTTTTTTCTTTTGGAAAAAGCTAATTAGCTACTTCAATACGCGTCCTCAGATTTGTGAACACAAGCATCATTGGTCCTCATAGGTCAAGCACATGTTTAACATATTTAATGTAAGATGGTAGAAAATAAAATGTAACAAGTTTTTCTCAAGCTGAAATTAAACTTTAAGGAGTAAGACATTTTCTTTTCCTTCAGAAATGTAGCCTGATCAAGTAAAAGAACATGTTGAGACTTAAACTGTACTTCACTAAAATACAAATACCCTAAATTTATTTTACACCTTGGATATGCTTCAAAAATTTTAATGCATCTTTCTGTAAAGCTTGGTATTTTAATAATCATTAAATGAGACTGAAACCAACCTGTCTGTTCCTCAGTATCTTCTTGTTTGACTCTGAATGTTTCTTCAATCTTCACATCTTCAGTCTCCTCTTTAATAAACTCCATCTTTATAATCCACAGTCTGTCATGTTAAAGATAAGGAAAGAAAAATCAGTCCAAACTAAATCACTGGGTTAGTCTCAGTCATCTCTCTCTAGTTCAGTAGATACTGTTAATGACTGAACTCATGTTTGTGATAAACTGATTCTTGATCAACTTTACATCACTTGTAGAAACTATACACAGAGTGAACGGTTTGCTTTTAAGTAAACACTATAACTGTGCAAAAACACCAACCTCAGCTGAATCACAACAGATGCAGGAGAGCGGCGCAGACTTATGACATCACAGCACCGTACCACAATAAAAGTCCCACTAAAGAAATGCATCACACAAGCCCTGGGGTCCTGGGATGTTCCACCTCCAATGTATTCCTCAACAGTACAAAGTTCTCATGATATTCGCCAACGTATTTTAATATAAACTTGGCTGTGTTTCTCAGAAAGGTATATTTCTTACTGAGGGAAGCAAGGATGAACGTGTCTTTAGGTTTGTTAGGTTAGCCTTCAGGTTAGTTACACAAAAAGATTTTACAAGCACTCATTTACCTCGTTAATCTATTCTATATTAATTTTGTTTGAATGCGGAAATGTTTTGGCTGTAAGGCTGTAAAACATGCAGGTTAAGTTTTTCTATTTCTCCTTTCAAATGCAGAGGACAGCTGCTGCGAGTAATGCAAGTAAACGGTCTAAAAAACAACTCGCATGCAATCAATTTATGATTTAAATATGTTCTTCTACATGTATTGTGTCCAGGCACTGGTGTGTTTACACAGTGCGTTTTTTGAGGTTGTACGATTTTTTTGGTTATTGAAGGAAATCGTCTGTTCTCGTATGGTCGGGGCTCGTATGGTGTGTGAGAAATTACGAGACGAGCCGAGTGCCTTACAAGCACTTCCCGATCTCACCATAATTTTTAAACATGTCAAAAAACTTTGGCAGCTGTCGGAGTAAAAGCGCAACGTGTGTGCTGTTGAACAAGCCAATTTCTTGAGCAAACTGGAAATCGGAATCAGAAGCTAAAAAAAGAAAACCACAGAAGAAGAAAGATGAACACGGCAGCATCACAGAGAATTTGGACTGTCGAGAAAGAGGACAAACTTGCTGAACTCTGGCAAGAACAGAGAGCGCTTTATGATATATCGAGCAGCATTTATCATGAAAGGGCCGTCCGAAATGACATTCTACAGGAGATCGCCCAAGAGCTACATTTATCAGGTGTTTTTGAAGAAAAAAAATTCCATGCTGTTCTCTGCCCTTCAGCCAAATTCTTTGCCATGCTTAGTTTTCTTTTTTTTGTTTTTTCACAAGCCATTGCTGCCACAAAGAAAAGGATTCTCTTCCTCAGAGTCCATGTTTTTGGTGCGAAACTTTGTGAATGTGATTGTCTCGGAAATTTCGGTTTTAAAATCGTGCCATGTACCACTGCATCCGTAAACAAAGTCACGACTGTCCGAATTTGCACCATGCATGGCTGTCTTTAAAGCATTAAAACTTAAAGAAGATGAATGAGGACGTGAATGTGAAGCAGATGTCAGTGAAACATAAATGAAGCTCACATGCACTTAATATGTTCTTATAATTATACTCTTTAAATTTGAGTGTTTTCATTCATAAGGCTCAATTAGGGTGGTTCAGTGAGCTTGTGCTGTCTGCGCTGGAAAGTTGTCCCCAGCTTGCAAGCAAGAGGATCTGGTTATTTTCAGGTGTCGCTGCCATGTTACGGCAAAAAACTTATTTTATTATTACACCAGAGTGGGAGTAGTTCCTAATCATATCTGCCAAGAAGATCACGAATGTTCATTTTCTACTTGTCTTAGTACATAATATAATTACAGAAAAGTAAAGTTTTAAATAGGAAAAATATCAAAACTCATGCGATGCTACTGGTCTAATTAGATTCAATGATTTATGCAAAGCTATGCTAAAAGTCCTATTGCCAGACCCGGAGATCAGCTGAATAGATTCCAAAACAGTAAAACTTAGTCTCAGCCTCAGACGTCACACCCACAGAATTTGTCTAAACGTCTGATACATATGGTACATTTAAATGGAAACCATTCAGGAATGTCGAAGTTGTCATCTTATTGGTTGAATTTTATCAGATTTCTCGCGGTTTTTTTTTTTTGGTCTGCCGGGGAAACAAAGAGCAAACGTGTGATTGTGGAAGAAAAACTGTCGTGTTTACATGAGTGACAATGAGCATTTATCAAGATCGGCGAAACATTGGATTCGCAAAAGTATGCGAGGTTCACGACGTTGACTCTTTAAGAGCTGTCCAAGAGTTTTCTTTGAGGCACAAGTGAAGTACCTAACTGAGAAGGAGATTTTGAGCCGCGTTTGCGGGCAAGTGTGAAACAAGAGATGCTGACATCGCAGCTGGCCGATTCATTCTTGTGTTCGGTTTTCCAGAATTGCATGTGGATGTTAAAAAGTGGAGAGATATGCTTCAAACAGATGTTTACTGCGAGCATCGTAATTTTCTATGCTGACTTTCTTGTTGCACGCCAGTCTGTTGTTGTGAGGATATTTCCACTCCCCGAAACATGACGCTGAACGAAACAAACTGTGATTGGTTGTTTGACATGTTAGTCAAAGGCCTTATGGGTGGGCCTTGACCAACGAAAGCAGCTATGAATTCCTGACCTTCAGCCGTCAGTCTGAAGGTCTGGCTATGCGAGACTAGGTAAAACTTAACTGATTAACTGTTGCAGAAAGAGCGTATTTCCAAAAGAAGTAGTGTGTTCCTTTAACAACAAGCTCTGTCTTAGCCTCACGTGATACTACGTTATCAAATAGACTTGTAGTTATTATGGTAAAGAGATTAACTTTTATTTTGAGGAAAAAAAAAAAATTTAATTTGCAAACGATAATGGCCCTGATTTACTTCAAATAAAATCGAATAACAAAATGAAATGACCTCATCTTGAACAAAATCAGACCAAAACTAGGTTCATTTTGGCAGTTTGAATCGGCTGACCAAAGTAAACTTTTGGGGGAGTTTGTTTTGGCTCCTAAACACCTTTGAGCTACCATTGGTCCGAGGCAACTACGTAAACGGTGGGTGTGTCATTATCAAATAGAAAAACAGAGTAAGGGTAATGTATAATGACGAGAATTAAACTTTATTTATCAAATGCAGAGACGGTCTCTGTAGTTAAAACGATGGTAATCACTAGAAATCAGATGTCCCCAACTAAGCAAGCCAGAGGCGACAGCGGCAAGGAACCAAAACCCCATCCTTGAGAGAATGGGGGAAAAAACCTTGGGAGTACCAGGCTTAGTTGGGTCCAGTTCTCCTCTGGCAGGACGCCCAGCACCTAATTTCCAGTTTGATTAGTATGTTAATAGTATGTCATTCAACTGAGGTCAAGGCAGCAACATTTCCAAAAAATTCCAACGAAGCTTGTGTGAACGACTTAAAAGCAAAGTAGAGAAACATGATTTGTAAGTTTTCTAAAGCAATGAAAGAATAAAAGGAAAGGTTGCAAGCAAATCAATATTACACCATACTGCTGTTGTCGTCATTTAAAAAAAAAAAAAAGTGAATAAACAAAGAGGTACACAGTAAATAAGCCTTTGTTTTTAATCAAACGTATAGGCTAGGTGCGAGCATGGTGTTATGTTTACATTGGCCTACACCCGGCCTCCAGCAGCACAAGGGTGTCATAATGTTCGAAAACAGTATACCATCATTCAGCCTTTCGATCTTAACATAGCACCCGTCCCTACTCAGCCCTGTTCAGCTTCAGTGGGCGACCGGTCTTGAGATGAAATGATCATGTGACTAAAACTCTTTCCACATCTCCAGTGTGAACCCTCATGTGCCTGTTAAGGCCTCCTTTTTGAGCATAACTTTTTCCACACTGAGAGCATTTATAAGGTTTTTCGTCAGTGTGAATTCTCATGTGGTCATCAAGGCTTTCTTTTTGGTAGAAACTTTTTCCACACTGTATACAGATAAAATGACTCTCTCTTGTATGAATCATCATGTGCTGATTAAGGTTTGTTTTTCTATTGAAACTTTTTCCACACTGTTGGCAGGTGAAAGGCTTCTCTCCCGTGTGAACCCTCATGTGCACTTTAAGGTCTCCTTTACGTGAGAAACTGACTCCACACTGTTGACAGATGAAGGGTTTTTCTCCGGTGTGGATTGTCATGTGGACGTGAAGGCTTCCTTCATGAATAAAAGTTTCTCCGCACTGTTGGCACACATAATGCTTTTCTCCGGTGTGAATTCTCATGTGCCGGTTAAGAACTACTTTTTGTGCAAAACTTTTTCCACACTGTTGACAGGTGTAAGGCTTCTCTCCAGTGTGACTTCTCATGTGGACTTTAAGGTATTCATATTGTTTGAAACTCTTCCCACACTCAGGGCAGATGGACAGCTTGTCTCCAGTGTGAACTGTCATGTGCCTCTTAAGGATTACTTTTTGAGCAAAACCTTTTCCACACTGTTGGCAGGTGTAAAGCTTCTCTCCAGTGTGAACCGTCATGTGCCTCTTTAGGTCTGCTTTTCTACTGAAACTTTTTCCACACTGTTGGCAGGTGAATGTCTTTCCTTCAGTGTGAACTGTCATGTTGTCCACAAGGTTTCCATGTTCATTGAGACCGTTTTTACAGCAAAAAGATTCCTCCTCGGTTTTAAAATCAGTCTCGCAGTTTACTTTCCCTCCTGTTTCATTCAGTACTTCGCTCTCCTCTTTCAGCGACATGAGGTCTATGGTGAATAAAGACAAATAAAAGTTAACCCAGTTTAATACCAAAACATTATTATGAAATGGATAGTTCTGGTTCTTGATTCTGATTGGTTGAGCTGCGTTTGGCAGAAGAATAATATTTAAAATTAAATGTAGCATTTTTAACAATCCCACGCAAACTATTTGTTATATTTTACTCACTTTAAGCTTGTTTTCCTCAAAAATCCATTCCTAAAAACCATAGCTATCAGCCAGAACACCTTTATTATGGTCAAGCTATGGAAAAAAATTTAAAAAAGAGTCTTGAAAATTAATGATATTAAAACCTAAAAACATTTCAACATGTGTTGGGTCATCACCATGTTCAAATTACATATGTCTAACAAGCTCTAGTAATGTATTATATTAATAGATTTTCTCAATTTTATTAAAACAATAGGCCATTATAAGCACGTATGTCTATAATTTTTAAGGTTATGGTTCACCCTGGTTAAGAGTCACACTGTATGTATGTTGTGTAGAACTAAATTGAAATATTTTGGAAATACGACAAACATAAAAAAGCCTTGTGAATTTTTTGAGCAATGTCGACAATGTCAAAGTTTCCACCAAGCTCGGAAAAGGCGTGCTGAATTACAAAGTCCATTATTGCAAAGTATTTGTGTCCGTATTCAGTTGTTGCGAACAAGGGGGTTTTGCTCCATGTTACATAATTTGGAGCCACGATACAACATACCATCACAAAGATATTTCACTGAAACAGCTATTCCCAAAGTCTACAAAGAGACCAAAAACTATGTTATGGAATCACTGAATAAAACGGGTAGGATAGCGCTAACATGCGATGCACGGATATCTCGTCACAGTCTTATGTCACCGCAACAGCTCATTTTATAACCAAGTTAGTGTCTTGTGTGCTTCAAAGCGGTTAATAAGAGTCACATGCTGTGAATATAATTTAGCATAGCATTTTAGATTAGATTTAATAAAAATAAAAGAAGTAAATCCTAGTAATTGGGTCCTGTTTAGCACACACTACAATGATGTAATGATTTTTTAAAATGATTATTATACTTGTGTGTGTAACAGGGTAGAAAATAAAACATAAACAACACTTAGTAGAAGTACAAGTAGTATACATTTAAACTGTGCTTCAGTAAAATACAAATCCTCCAAAGTAATGAGAGTATGTTCTACCCTGTTACACACAATGAATACGGTGAACTGATCAAAAACGTGTGCTTGATGTGTGAGAACCAATGATGTTTGTGTTCACAAATCTGAGGAAGCATGTTAAATTTACTTTTTAGTGAAAATATTACTTCAAGTATTTTTAACTCTTAGATACGCTTCAAAAATAAAATGCATTTTTGTTGTAAAGCTTGTTATTTTAATAATCATCAAACGAGACTGAAACCAACCTGTTTGTTTCTCAGTATCTTCTTGTTTGACTCTGAATGTTTCTTCAATCTTCACATCTTCAGTCTCCTCTTTAATAAACTCCATCTTTATAATAGTGTCCATAAAGAGATCCTCACACTGTCCTGTTTAAGAAGAGAAGAACCAGTACGAACTCTAGTTCTGTTAATGACTGAAAATGAGATTTACTGAATAACCTGAATATAATGATTAGACAAAGCGCTACGATATTATAGTCAACATTGCTTGTAAAAACGTATTAATACACTTAACGATTTGCATTGTAGTAAAGGCTGTAAATGTTTCTAAACACACGTCTTTGTCAGCCGAACCACAACAGATGCAGGAGAGCGGCACATGCTTATGACATCACAACATCATACCAAAATAAAAGTCCCTATTTCTATGTTTATTTACATTGTCATACTGTACATATTTTGGATTCTGCTTTATGCAGCTATCAGTTTATTTTAGTTATGACAATAATGCATTTATTTAAATCCTCTCTAAAAAAACGAAAAAAGAAACCATCATATAATTTGTAATGGTTTTACTGGTTCTAATGAATATTGTATGGGATTTTAATGGTGCTTGTTGGTCTCTACTCTTAAGTGATCATCTTCTATCCATGGTTGTTGTTAAAGTCACTAAATCCTGATGTAATATGTCCCTAAACACACCATTATTTAAACCTAATGATAAATAGTTGATGGTTCGTAATGGCATTTGTATTGGAAACTATTTTACCGTTTTTTGGGGGATAACAACATGATTTCCTAAATTTGTGTAAAGTGCTCTATGAATAAAACTCAACATAGAAACATAATACATGTGCAGTAAAGGTAAACTACACCGTCATTTATTTTCACATCGTATTTTCATATCATTAATATTTTTTATGGTCTTCTATTGTCCAGAATATTGCCTAAATTTACTTCCCACTTTAATAATTACTGTGGTAACCTGAATATCACATCCTTTCTTTTCCCCCTCAGATGTAATATATAAAAAATATTTGGACATTTTCTAATAATATGAATTTTTGTTTCAACATGCACTTCTCTAATAGCACACATACATCTAGGAGACGTCTATTTGACATCTGCTTTTACATCTGCGAGACGTATTATTTAGGTTGTTTGCTCATCTGCAATAAGTCTATTGGACGTCTCCTTTTAGATGTCAAATAGACGTCTATTAGATGTCTTTAAGATGTTTATGATTTAGAATGTATGTAAAATTTACATCTGAAAGACGTCTGCCAGACGTTTGTAGACAGCAGATGCTTTCCAGATCAAGAGATCTTTAACAGACATCTTGCAGACGTACGTGTGCTATCTTGGTTAAGTTCCATGGGAGCAATGCTCTCAATAATTACATGCATTATATCTTGAGGTGTTTGGTATATGGTAAAAAATAACAGAAATGCTGTGTTGACTGCATTGATGCATGTGTTAATGCGTTCATAGTCCTGATTACCGGCAAGGCAAAATAACTAATGAAATCCCGTGCAGGAGTTCTGCAAAATAGCTAAAATAGCTACCAGTGCTATCGTTTTCAAAAGTCTTTTTTATTAAGTTTTTTATTACTAGCACAGAATTAACAACACTTAATTAAAAAAATATATATATTATTATATACTTTTTTTGTTGCACTGACTTAAGTTAACATATGTTTAAGAAAATTGCTGAAAGGATGGTGCAGCCTGGTCATCAAACTCAATATTAAGTACGTGTTTTGGATGTTAGGTGCTCAAATAGAGGTCAGTTTCACTTCCTGTGGTGCATCTTCATATAGCCAGTCGACTGCTCCTCAAAACCTAGGAACCTCCCGAGTTTCTGTCCAGTCTACAGAACAGGGCTACGTTCTCCAATAACGTTGTATCTTAGCATGCTACGAAGACTCAAAAGGTACACCTTAACTACTGTTATACCTTTCTCATTGAAATATGTACATGCAATTTAGCAATTGTGCAATCCCACACCCTCACGACCATAAGTGTGTTAATCGCTAATTTGTGTAATTGGATGATTTCCTCAATAAAAGCGAAAACATGAGAGACATACCGACATTCACTATTTTGGCAAAAAAGACCACAAAAAGAGATTGCCCAGCTTCACTGCTTCTGAAATGTCTATACTGCTAGATGAGGTGGAACATCACAAAGGGCTGTTATTTGCCTGTTTCCGCACAATGGTCTCCAACCAAAAATAAATAAATCTGGGAAAGCATAGCCACAAAATTGGCAGTGCCTGGTTCCTGCCCATCAAGAAAGTGGAACGTGATCCGTAAAAGACCGGGAGAGACCGGGAAAGAACTGGTGGGGGACCCAGCTCTGTGCCTACACTCAGCTGCGATGAGGAAAGGGCTCTGGCAATCTTTGAAGAAGTGGCCTCACAGGGTATCTCGGGGAGATTTATCTAAGAGCAGGTGTGGATACATTGTCGCAAAGCACTTCATCTTTACCTCCTCGAACCAACTTCCTCTTCCCCTGCCAGCAGTGACAGTGCTTCTTCAGCTCCGGCGTCACCACACCTGTCCGCACCTTTATTACCCTTGACTGAGGTAGCCCAGCACCAGCAATCCAGCTCCAGAAGGCGTCCTTTGATTCGAAGCGACTGCATTGATGAGCTTGTGAAGCTAGAAAAGGAGAAGCTACAATTTCTGTGGGGAATCGAGCAAGGGCTACAAGAGGCAAACGACAGGCAAATCTTCATATTATGGAAAAGCAGCATGCTTTGTCCGAGGCACAGTTTCAAAAGTTTCAATTTCCGTTGTAAGGTAAGGTAAGGTTTTATGATGTTTGGTAGAGTGTTGTGTTGTGTCTAACAATTATTTTACGTTACAGGTGAACCATCACCGACCCAGTAACGGGCTTATTCGCATTTTTCAGTTTTCTGTGGTGTGCCATTTCAGATTTACTTTCAAAAGTATTTTTAAATAAAACAAGATTAAAAGCAAAACTGTTGTCATCAATGTTTAAAGGAAATATCCTTTTCCATCTCATGAAAGTGTGTGTCAGTGTAAGAAGTTGACATTACTTTTAATTGGGGTGTTTTAAGGCATGCAAAAAGCAACTTATGGGTGAATCTTTATTTGCCTTTAGGTCTTCGCAGGTATGGAATTTGGGTGTTCTTTTAGATAACTCACTCAAAACAAAAACAAATTCATGCCGCAGCAGGTGGATGGCTGAAATTATTGATTGCCGTTAGCCACCATATAAATTTCCCAGTTATATTAAAATAGCACAGCTGCAACGAGAGAGACTCGCTATTCTCCTGACTGTGGAAATGGGATTTTTACTCCTCTAGCTTTTCTTCTTAAAGCCACTGGGAGCTGACTGGGAAGAATACACTGGAAAAGTCCACTCACTCTATAAAACAAGTAAATGATGCAGAAAATGTTGAGTGGTCCTCTGCTGCCATCTAGTGTTCATAGTGGGTTTATGGGAACTGATCATATAATAGCTCGACATTTTTATTAATAATGATTATAATCTTAGAGGTGGAGTTACATGTAGCAGGAAAGTGGACCTCAGGGCTAGATTTAAGTTTCATCTTGAGAGTGCAGAGATGTTAGACCAATATTTAATGAAAGAATCAAGGGTTGTTCACATGCCTTAAAGTTATGCATTGTAATACAGTCATTAAAACTATTTTTTACAATGATATGAGGAAATAACATTGCTCCCTTTGACTAAGCCCACATTAACAAGGAGATAAGTTCGATCACTTTGATTTGGAAAACACCCATGAACTGTTCAGAACTCGATAGCAGTATTGTGACATGCCTGACATCTTCACTCTTTCTTCTGGTGTGCTTGGAAAAGATCTTTGGGATTTCAGAAAAGTATAATGTGTTGATCGTATGTGTTTGATTACATTTAGAAAATCTAATAATATGTACAACACAAAATAACTTGAGATTCTTGTTCAAGTGCAGTTCAAGTTTTTTTTTTACATTCTTGACCATACATGAAACATTTACTGAGAGAAGACCTCAAAAATAGACACAGAGAATGCAAAAGAGTCATTAACATGGCTTGTTTCATTGACCCTGCTTCAAAAAGAGCTCTTTAGATGCTTCAAAAACTGACACTGAGCCAACCACAAAGCACCACCAGGAGTACTGGAGGGGAAGATGGTCTGGAAGACAGTGTGAAAGAAGAAATCAAAAGCCCTACTTGGACAGGACTAGTTTTCGAAACTGTGTGTGAGTTTCAGTTCTCGATTTGACTAACACCTCCGTGTTTATTAGGTGGGAGGGTCTGTTTTGTACATCTAGGCGTCACAGAGATCACGCGTGCATTGCTATAATCATTCAGATTAATTACATTTAGTATAATCCCAAATACCATGGTGAAGCTAACTGGCTAGTACAGCAAAACCATGTTAATGTGTGATTACTTTAGTTTATCAATTGACATTTTTATTTGTTTAATTTTGATAAAGGTACATGTAATTGAACCATTATGTAATTGAGTGCAGAAATTAATGAGAGCAATCTTACCTGATACTAATATTACAACAGCCAGTCTTAACAGTTTACATGATCTGGCTCTTTATTTAAATTTTTTTTCAATATCAAAACATATTAAATGTGTGTGCGGTAAGAGCATCTACCTTTCCTTCCCCAAAACACGTGAAAAATAACATTACCAGCAATCACCAAGTATGTCTATGAAACATGTATTTATCTAACTACCCCCTATAAAACTAGTTCTCTGAATAGGGTTAAAGTCTACTTGTCTCACTTCCAGGAGAAGAGGATCCACTCTTATATCAGAGCTGCCTCATGAAGCTTAATCTCAGGAAGCTTCCCAGCAACTTGTGTGTCTAAGCTTTATTTACATATTTTTTCTTGTAGCCAATGAAAACCAATGAAAGAAAAGGCAACAGTTCTAAAAAGGTCATACAAAATTGAAACCCTAAAACCAAAAGTCAATTTCCAACAACTTTATTCTTTGAGCCTTTTAAAAGCACTTTTACAAACATGGTGAATTCTTTGCAGTTCCAAAGAACTGTGTAATCTTTAGGAAACTGCTGGTTTTATTCTCAAGTAAATAAACCACTACACTTGATGACAAATGGAGCATTGTTAAACATATATTTTCAGGAAAAGATTGCTCAAATCTGATTGATTGATTGATTGCAATGTTGATTCAGGAACATCTTGAACTTGGTGAAATGGTGAATAATAAGTAAATAATCACACTCACCATAAACATATAAAATGCTTGATCAATTCCTAAGGGGGGAAACGTAAACAATAAAGTAACTCCAACTTTACAGTAAATTCTAAGTTATTAAGGTCTTAAGACATTCCAATTCATCCCGCTGGGGAGGTGTTCCGGGCACGTCCCACTGGGAGCAGGCCCCTGGGAAGACCTAGGACATGCTGGAGGGACTATGTTTTTTGACTGGCCTGTGAACACCTACTGTAAGCCTTCTCCAGAAAAAGCTGCAGGAAGTGCCTGGAGATTGGTAAGTCTCGGCATCACTGCTTAAGATTCCTGCCCCGGCAACCCCGCCCCAGATAAGCAGAAGAAGATGGATGGATCCATCTAAATGAGGAAAACCCTAAACATTTCCATATGCAGCAAAAAAATAATTAAGCTTCACAAACTAAACAGTGGCTTTAAGAAGAAAAGCTAGAGGAGTAAAAATCCCATTTCCACAGTCAGGAGAATTAAGAATTTCCAATCAAATAAAGATACAAATTTTTTTTACTTGGTTTAAGAGAAGAAAATGCTTTCATTCAAAAAATTATATTCATTGCATATTCAGTTGTCAGACAGAACTGGAACTTTAAATGGCATTTGCTTCTGTGTTCAGATGAAACAAACAAAAAAACAAAAAGTTGTTTTTTGGCAGCAAACACTCAAGATGTGAACAATGAAATATAGTGCTGTATTTCTGCTGG
>JAUYWG010000106.1:47697-65699 GCA_034779775.1 Enteromius afrohamiltoni | reverse complement strand
GATATATAAACTGTTTTTTTATTTATATATATATATATATATATATATATATATATATATATTTGTGGGATAGGTGCACAGAGTTGTTTCATGTGAGTCTGTGTTAGCAGCGGTCTGGTTGCTTTGTGGTGTTTGCCTGGACTTCTTGTGGTGTGTGTGATATTTTCTGTTCTTTTAATTAAGTAATGTTTGTATTTTTTGTTGTGGTTATAAATATTTTGCTTGGTGTATTTTATTTTTACACCTATTATTGTATGTGATCCTTTGTGGGTTCATCATGTGGATGGGATAACTATGCTTTTAATACTCCTCCTGTGATAGTGAATGATCAAATCTTTTTTTTAAGTGTATAATTTGATTTTTCTATTGGTTTCAGGAGCTGAGTGCCCAAGGCAGTGGCAAATCTCTGGTGGGGGAGGGCTTCGTTCACGAGTGCTGGTTGGAGTGATGGTGTTCGTGTGAGTGTGTGTGTGTGTCACAGGGTTTGGTGTGCTGTGGAGGCCGAGTGTGCCCTTATACCCTGGTGCCAGGCCTCGGTTCCTGTGCTGAGATTTCTATACAATTATACATGGTTTTTCTGTTTCTGTTTTCTGTATTGATCTTAACTTAATAAACTTGATCCTTGTTGTAGTATCCCCGTCTTCTGCTGATCTCTCGTAACCTAACCTGCGTTGCTCAAATCTAACTCAAATTATCAAGGTCCCTGGATGTGTTCCAGGGTGGCGTAGTCGTGCTATACTTCAATCTTTTAGTGCTCTGCCACAAGCTGTTTGAAGTTTAAATCATGATCTTCTCATCATCTCTATACTGCTGACAGCACCTGCATCCTGTGAGCGTCACTGATGCTTCATTTAAACTCTAAAACATTGAAATAAGCTTCATAACTTTTGACATTCGTTTGCAGATATTCAGCCCTGGCAGCTTTTAGAGCATGGTTTCTCAAATCTTACCCTGGAGCTCCGCTGCTCTGCAGAGTTTAGCTCCAACCCTGATAAAAACTCACCTACCAGTGATTTTCTAATGATCCTTAAGACAATGATTAGCATGCTCAGGTGTGTTAGATTAGGGTTAGAGATAAACTCTGCAGTGCATTGGACCTTCAGGGTAAGAATTGAGAAATTCTGTTTTAGAGACCGTCTAGGGAATGTGTTCCATGCATTTATAAAAACTTTCAAGTTCTCATACAAAGATGGTGCTCACCTCATTGCAAATGACTGGCATTATTTGTTAATTGTTTTATATTGCACATATCCTCCTCCATAATCCTCTTTCAGTTTCAAATGAGCGAACATGCAATTTGTAATATAAGCATCTTTTGCTTGATATAATTTTTAATAATAATCCCAGTCTCACGTGAGAACTCAGTTCTTGCACACGTGACCTTGCGTTGTTTCCATGTCACTTCTCACATGTGTTTGGCAGTGAGACAAAGTTGCAGGCGATTCTTCCTATTGTAAAGTCATGCGGTGTGAAAGCTCCTGTCACCGATCTATCATGCAGTGTGAACACAGCAGCGACAGAATACTACCCCAGATAGTCATGCAGTGTGAAAAGGTCTGTGACATGACTACTTTGAAAATCTATCATGCAGTCTGAACTCGGCATTAGTAGCTATAGGATGCACTGGATCTGTCAGGCACCTGTAAAAGGACTGGAATGGATCTTGCACTATTATACAGACTCTGACAAAGGCTCAGCTCAGTCGGTGCAGGGCAGACTCACAGCATCTAATGCCGAGTTAATCACTGCAGCGCCTGACCTGTGCGACTGCTCTCGTTTTGCTCTCACGGTACTTTGATGGCACATGTGACCGAAAGGCGGCTGCAGCGCCGATCAAATTCGGACAAATTATCTTACCAGAATACATTGTTTTGTAAGGCGGCAGCCGATTTCTTGCGGCGCTGCTTTAAGTCGAACGCACCTTTTTTCTCAATGCAAAACCCACATGTGAAGTGACATGGAAACAACGCGAGGTCACGAGTGCAAGACTGGAGTTCTCACGTGAGACTGGGATTATTATTTAAAATAATAGCAAGTGTACAAAAGCCTGTCCTAGGAACTAAAGTTGCGGTACATCCGGACTGATTCTTTGTAACATAGGAAGCCCAGGTGAAGGCTCATCTCTGTCTATCCTTGCACTCTGTATAATGCGTTTGTGCCTTTCATGTAAGTGAATTTATATGTTTATGTTCATTTGGTATCCCAGTGTTATTGATCCTGGTTGGTTTTTTGTTGTAATATACCAGTTTTGAGGGCTGTAGCGGCCGTAATTTGCTGCGATAGAAATGCACTAATTAGCATTAGCATCGCTAAGATTATTATTCTCTGTCACTTGATTCTGTGAATATTACATTCTTGCACAACTATATTACACCCATTTAGATTTGATTTGTTCCTATTAATGTTATAAATGCAGACTTGATTGCCTAATCAGTGTTATTTGTATATATCTGGTTAATGTGAATGTGTGAATGGTTCAGAATGTGATTATGTTATATTATATGTGATTTATATTTCTTTATTCTTCTTGTAGACCATTAATGCAGACATCACTGCAAAGGAATACTTTAATGCAGATTACAAATCAAGACTGTTCAATAAATACATCTTTGTGAAGATTCTATTCTCCATCTCTGATTCTCTAACCGGAATCCTGTCCATATTTGGCCGTCTCAATCAGCATAATAATAACAACATAGCAATACATCTGCTATAGCAAGCAAAATAAGCTTGCCATACAAATTGCATGTGCGCTTATTTGCAACGAAAAGAAGAATATGGACGAGGATGATTACCTTCTATACCTTTGTAACTCCTCCTTATTATTATTTCACAGGTATCAGTGGTGATGAAATCCGGTTGGATCAGTCATCTGTTGAGATTAAGAGACCTGGAGAAACAGTGAAAATCTCCTGTAAAACATCTGGTTTTACAATGACACAGCACTACATGCACTGGATACGACAGAAACCTGGGAAAGCTCTGGAGTGGATTGGGAGAGTAAACACAGGCAGTAGTTCTAGCTCTGATTATATTATTTACGCTAACTCCATGAAAAATTACTTCACTATGAGTGAGGACGTGTCTCAAAGTACACAGTATCTTGAAGCCAAGAGTCTGAGAGAAGAGGACTCTGCTGTATATTACTGTGCTCGACAGACACACACTGACTCCATCTGATGAAACATTTCTACAAGAACTCAACTTCAAAACCCACACATACATTATATCACTAATCGTTATCAACCTGGTCTCATAAAAAATAAGTACCTCTGTGCACTTTTTGTGCAACACCGTTTTTATGTTCCTTTACTGCACGTTTCTCCGCTGTTATAAAGAGAAATGTCCTCTGAGTGATGATAAAACACAACCCTAATACGTGACCCTCACACTTTTTTATTAAGTTGACATAGGTAGATATTGCTCTATTTTTATTATGTTCTTCACTTACATATTGTGACACTTTAGAATTCAAATATCCGAGGACTGTTGATAAAAGTTAATGCCCTTCACCAAATCCAGTCCTAAACCTACCCAATAGTGTTACCACTAAAACTGATATCAAAAGACATTTGTTGATGCAACCGTGCCATTTCAACTTTTCAATCTTTTATACAGATGATACAACTGTTTTGCTGACCGTTTTACAAACAGCTATGTAACTAAGTATAGAAACAGTCAATCCACAGTAAACTGTACACATCCTGCATAAAGTAACTGAGTTTTCATTAGCCGTTGTGACTTTTATAAAAATGTGACGTCCAATCTACTCAGTCACCGCCTTCAGTCATCACCTGAGCACGCCCAGTGTCCATGACATTTCTGAGCAACAACAACACAGAAACATGTTGAAAAGATTAACTTTAACAGATGAGCCATATCGGCCAACCTTAACGCTCACTCCAAGGATGGAGGATCTGACAGGATTGTTACTATAAGGTGAATCACATCCAACATGTAAAGACAAACTCACGTGTCTATCTAGTTATGATGAAGATGTATACAGTTCAGTCTCAGCAGGCCAATATTTGTACAGCTACGTTATTATTTTGGCGACAATTAATCACAACGACGCACACATAATTATATAATTATATATAAATCATCAGTTTGTTGTTTTTACACACATATTTCATAAATGACATAGTTGTGAAATGCAATAAAATAACAGCAAAAGACAATACTTTATTGAACCTTTTCAGGTAAGAAGTGTGCAAATGTGTGCATCAGGAATGCGATAGGTTTATGCCATGAGACCAAGTAGTTTAATCTTGATTGCAATAAAAAATGTGTAAACTTTAGCCTTCTGCTTTCTAATTTGAATTATTTTCTTTATTATTTCTTTATTATTGTCCTTGTCCTACTCCAACCTCTTTAACAACCTTTACAGGCCTTAAAATACCACATTCAAGGATCAGTCCTCTAAAACCACTCTAAAAAAATTCACTGCTACAAAAAGCACCAATGCTAAAAATATCTAACATTTCCCACAACAATGACAATAACAGCCTGATTTCTTTACTATGTCAGAATTAAAAATAACAGGGTTAACATTTGAAGCATTGCTGTGCACATTGTTTTATCATAGTTATCTATAGTTGTTTAAGCTGATTTGATGAGTTAATACAATTTGAAATATATTTTTGTAAATATACAAAAACAACATCTTACAACTACATTTATTCCCCACTGATCGCACAAAAATTGCCTTTATTATTACCCTGCTGTCCGGACGAGCACTACAATGGGCAGAAGCTTTATGGTCATCTGAAAGTGTCTATTTATCATCCCTAGATCAGTTCTTTCAACAATTTCGCCTAGTTTTTGGCCAACCAAGCACTACGCTCACTGTTCCCGAAGAACTGCTTCAACTACAACAGGGAAAAAGACCCATGCACAAATATATATTGCATTTCTGCACCGTAGCTCAATCTAGCGGATGGAACGAATCAGCTCTTTTGGCAGTGTTTCGTCGGGGTATCAATTCATCTGTCAAATCTCAAATGGCCATCTACAAGGATAATGTGGGGTTGGATGCCTTTTTAAAATGAGCACTTACCATAGCCCAACACGTAATGGCTTGTGAGATTCCAGGTCCTGTGGAACCTAATAAAGAAGAACCTATGCAAACAGACACCTATCACCTCACCTCTCAGGAACACACTAGTCGCTTACGGGGTGGTCTTTGTCTGTACTGTGGCGATCCCGCTCATCGGCTCGTACAATGCTCGATTCATCCTCCAAGATCTGTGGTGAGTGTGAGCCACATTAAGTACAAATGTAATGCTATTCCCTTGATGGATGCAATGTTTGTTTCCAATAATCTAATACAGGTTTCCTGTACAAGCACTGGTTGACTCAGGAGCCACTGGAAACTTCATCTCATCTCGCTGTCTGGCAGCCTTAAATATTCCTGAACTTAAGAATACCACCTCATATCGCATCCCCACCATACAGGGAAATGCCTTGGACGGCCTTGGACCTTGGACGGCCTTTCTCTGTCCCAGAAACATGGTAAAACCAATACTCTTTATCCCTGTGCCTTTTTCTCAAAGAAACTATCTCCCACAGAACAGAATTACGATGTGGGAAATCGTGAATTACTGGCGATTAAACTGGCACTGGAAGAGTGGCGACATTGGTTGGAGGGAGCCAATTCACCTTTTATAGTAATCACAGACCATAAAAACCTGCAATACCTGAGAGAGGCAAAACGACTCAACCCAAGGCAAGCACGGTGGGCTTCATTTTTTTTTTACCCGATTTAACTTCTCTATCACTTACAGACCTGGAACTCGGAACACTAAGGCAGACGCCTTATCTCGCATTTACCAACCTGATCCAGTTACTGAGAAACCCGAGCCAGTTCTTCCGTCCTCAGTCTTCATGGCACCGATCCAATGGTCAATACAGGACCAAATCAACGAAGCCTTAAGAATATACCTGCACCACCAGAGACCCCAGAAGATAAAAAATACTTGTGTACGACAAAGTCTACTGGAATCTGTTCACACGTCTTTAGGTTCGGGTCACCCGGGGAGGAATCGAACGCTTACCCTCCTAAGTAACAACTTCTGGTGGCTCGGTATGGCTCAGGATGTCTCCCGGTATGTGAAAGGATGCTCAGTGTGTGCCATTACGAACACACCCAGACATTTACCCGAGGGTAAGCTCATGCCTTTGCCCATACCTCAGAGACCATGGTCCCATATAGGCATTGATTTTGCCACTGATCTGCCTGAATCTGCTGGTTATACAACCATTTTAGTAGTAGTAGACAGGTTTTCTAAAGCTTGTAAACTCATTCCCCTGACCGGTCTGCCAACTGCTTTTCAAACAGCACAATCCCTCTTTACAGAAGTGTTTAGACATTTTGGAATCCCTGAAGACATTGTTTCAAACAGGGGAACACAATTTACTTCACGGGTCTGGAGAGAGTTTTTTTCGATTGCTGGGTGTCTCTGTCAGCCTCTCCTCAGGATACCACCCTCAGATGAATGGATAAACAGATACAGGAAATCAGTCGGTATCTGAGAGCGTACTGCCACGACAACACCAAAACTCCTGGAACTAGTATCTACCCTGGGCTGAATACACTCAGAAGTCTCTCAGGCAAGAAACCACCGGATTAACCCCTTTTCAATGTATTCTAGGTTTTCAACCACCACTCTTCCCCTGGAATGGAGAACCCTCATCAGTCCCAGCGGTCGATTACTGGTTCCGGGAGAGCGAAAGGGTATGGGACTCAGCACGTGTATCTGCAAAGAGCAGTCAGGAGACATCAAAACCAGGCAGACACTCGCCGAGCAGCTAGCCCAATATACCAACCTGGAGAACTGGTATGGTTATCCACTCGTGACATTAATCTCAGACTACTATGTCGCAAGCTGTACTGTCACATCCTCTCAAGTAACTGATCCTGAATCAGTCACCAGCACACCACAACCAGCCGCTCCTGCCCTTGACCTACTTAGCAGATCCCAATCACCGGAATTCTGAACACCTGTCTCCAATCAATCACTCACCTTAAAAGATGCGTTGGCTGAGCTCAAGGTCCTTACCTGATGTTCTTCGTTTGATCCACTCTCTGTTCTGCCATACCGATCTGCCTGCCTGAGTTGCCTCATGCATCTGCCTTGACTACCGTTTGAAAGACTGAGTATTGACTTTGAACCTTTGCTATCAGAATTCTCTAAAGACTTTGCATTGAACAGTTTGAGTTACCTTTGTTTCCTTCACCTGCAACGTCCTTGTCCTCTAAGGATTGTTTATGTACCGTAGCCTTTGAGTAATATTGCCTGCAGTACTTTCCTATGTTGACAGCATCCACTCCTATGAATGCTTTGTCTGCTTGTTGTAAAATAAATAATACTTACCTTTTTAAATGTATCTTTCGTGTCTGCCTGCATATTAAAGGGAAATGAATTCATTCATTAATCAATTTTGGGGAACAATCTTACATTTAAAAAAAATTCCTTCAAATTAGCTCTAGGGTTAGTACATGCAAATGAGCTCAAAGAGTCATTCAATTGCAGTTTATCATAAGTTTGAAACATGAAATACACTTAGTTAATTAATATGTCCAGCATCTTAATCAGTATATTGAAACAGTTACTTTAATCTGTGGCCAACAAACTAAAGAACTATAGGGGTTTCCTATATGAGCAGGTAGCTTTAGGATCTATTGGCAATGTTGACTTTCAAATACAATACACAAGACAGTTAGTTCTTAATAAATGATACACAATTTATTTTTTGAAAACTAATCTACTATACAAACATTACTACCTAGGATTAACGCGACGCTTTCTCACACACACACACACACACACACACACACACACACTCTGTCTAAAAGATTGTTGTGTTGTGTTACCAATCAGCGGATGCTCTCATCTGAAGCAGGTTTCTGGTGTCCTTGCTCTTGTAGAGGATGGGTTTGGCGAGTTCGTTGCAGTTGACTGTTTGAATCCTCTGTAGTTTGTCAAACAGTTCTTACGGTGTTGTCTAGGAAAGGAGGAAGCGGAGGTGTCTGGTTTCTTGACAGAGAGTGACTGGCTTGGTCTACGTTGAGTAATGAGGAAACTTAAATTAATAATTCAATGCATTTTAGTTGCGATGGTTCCCCACAGTCCCCCTTTTGGTCGTCGTGGTTCCCAGTGAGAACATCGGCTGGCACTTGAACAATAGGCACAAAGAGAAAGAGAGCAGACACACAGCAACACAAACACATTTCCATTGCTCACTGAATCATGGTGCAGAATGACTCTTACACAATCTACACTCGTTTGTGGAGGAGGACGGCAAGGGTCAGAGTCACGCTGTAGCGTACAACAGTAAAGATGCAAGGTGCTGCGTCAATGGCAGACTAAGACCAAATGATTGGCGCACTTGTAGGTGGCAGTAGCAATAGCCCTCTAAGGCGGTATCTGCCCGAGTTAGATTACATAGCGTTCATTGCCCTTAATCCTTTCATTTTCTAGATCAAGGAGAAAGGAAGGCTGTTGAAGGCCTAATTCTCATTGTTGGTAAGGTGATGTAGAGCCGAATCGTCAATAGGGAGAGTCGAGCCCTTAGGGACGTTGATCTGTGAAAATTTTGACTGGGCAGGATAATGCAGGAGGTAGTGGCATTATCGGTAACCTGATTATTGAGGGAATGATCAGCGGTGAACATCGTGTTTAGTGGGATTGCCTAGATTACTTAATGAAGGTGTTACGGATTAATTTACAATGCTTTGGCAGCGGGAGTCAATCTCAGTTTCAGGACCTATGGGTAAAACTGGGTTACGACATAAGTGTCACGTGTGGGGTTGCTGTCACTTGGAGCTCTGATGTCTCTTTATCTGGTTCTGATGGACCCATCAGAGAACTGGCTCACTGCGCCCTTGTTTAATCTGGATGCGATAGGCAACCGAGAGCTTGTCTGTGATCTCGTGGGGTCCTGTCCAGTGGGGTAGAAGTTTCTTTGACAGGCGGGTAGGACTGTTCCCCCGTGGCTGGGCGAAGTTGTAATACACTTTGTCTCCGACATTGAGTTCCTGATGTGTGGTCTTCCTGTACACCTAGGGTTTTCCACATTTCCTGCATGACTTCGAAAGTGAAGTGGGTTCCTCGGTCCGAGTTGAAACTCAGTGGCAGTCCGAATCTTGAGAACCCATGGTTCATTAACAGGCAGGCTGCTGTTTCTGCTGTGTCGTTGGTAGCTGGAAGACATTCGACCCACTTTGTGAATTTGCAAACCACAGTGAGGAAGTACTTGTTGCCTCGCGTTGATCGTGGCAAGGGTCCCACCCAGTCTATTTGAAGGTCATTCCTTTCCTCTGTAGTGGTGGGTGTTGATTTGGGTTTGTCGGTTGGAATTGACAGCACACCAGGCACCCTTTGATGTAATGCTCTGTGATGATGGCATCGCATGCTTGGAAGAGTTCCTGGTGTTTGACAGGTTTGTTGTTGGCTTGAATCCGTTCTGTTTCTACTCTGCTAGATGGCATGTGAAACTGAGACGGGAATAGTTAGAGCCTGTGCAGATGAGGAGTTCTTTGATGTTGTGAGATGTGGCTTGCTGTAGGGTGATGAGGATGGCAGCTACTTCTGCATATCACGATGAGTGCGTAATTTGAATTGTTGCGGAGGGCAGGGGTCATTGTTGAGCCAGACCACGCCTGCTCCGGCCTTCAAATTGCCTTTGTGGTTGTAAGAGCAGCCATCCACATAAGCTGTGGGCATCCCTTCACACACATTCTCATCAAAGTACCTGCAGTTAGTCTGCAGAGTCTGAGACAATTCTGTGAGTTCTGTGGTGGGGCACAGGGTGTCTGACAAGCAGATTTGGCAGGCGGCTAGCCCATCTCCAAGTGCTGACTTGTGGTTTTGGGCATACCTGGTCTCAACATCTCGTCCTTGAAGTGTCATCAACCATGTGGCAATCCACATTAGCGTAGTGCATTAGTCACTATGCCATCTCTGATGGAAGGTGACTGGTTGGTGGCACGTCTCTATGATGACCTTTTGTGAGCCGATGTAATTAGACAACCGTTGAACAGCCCACATGGTGCAAAGCAGTGCTTTCAGAGTATTTGAATTCTGGGGGCAGCAGCGTTTTGCTGGCTTAAGCAACCACTCTCTTGTCTTTGTCGTGGAGCTGGTACAGACCTGCACTGAGGCAATGTTTGGAGAAATCAGCTTCCAGATAGAACTCCTTTTCTGGGTCAGGGTAGGCCAGGCACTGGGCGGAGCACAGGCATTGCTTTAATTCGCTCACTGCTTCGTCCTGGGCTGCAGACCATAGAAAGACCATTGTTTTTCTTCAGGAGTGAAGTTAGTGGTTGTGCGATGTCGGCGTACTTTTCGATGAAGTGCTGTGAATAATTGCACACTCCGAGGAAGCTGTGAGATGTTAGAGGGTGTCTTGATGTTTTGGATGGCGTGGATGCAACTGGACTGTGGTTCGATGCCATTTCGTCCAACGAGCAAGCCGACCTTAAGTCTTGCACCACTGTCCTTTATGCAATGCGATCTTTGCCACTGTCAGCTGGTTTACGACGTGATCAGTTTCTTTCAGGTGATCTGTGAGGTTTGAGCTTTTCAGCAGAACGTCATCCACAAACACAAGGTTGCCTTTGGCTCTAGCATCTGGACATGCTTTGTTCAGGAAGATGTTGAATTCGGCTGGAGAGTTGGCATAGTCGACTGGCAAAGGTGAATGCCAGCTTGTGTTGATCATCGGGATGGACAGGAATGGTCCAAAATGTTATGGGCCATCGTGACAGGGGCACCTGCTGGTTCAGTTTGCGGTAGTCAACGGTGGGTCACCATTTGCTGTTAGGTTTCAGAACGGGCCGTATCGGAGCTGAGTACGAACTGAATGGTAAGTTTGAAGTCATGGAACGCCTGGTTAATTAGCCATCCTAGGTGACAGGCTTTGGGCAGACGGATGTCTTTAGCTGTACAGTTGTTAAACAGTACATACACAGCTTGAGATGAAATGTCAATAAGGGGTGTGGCTTCCAGTGTCAATCCTAGTTTTAGGCATGTCCTGGAAGGTTGAAAGAAGCTTAGCTTACTGTTTAGAGTTTGGCCAGGTTGCATGTTGAGGCAAATGCTGACACTCTTGTGGTAAGCAGGTATGGCTACTTCTTGCCCATTGATTATGGCACATGCATCTGGTATAGTTTGACCAGATTGAAGGTTCTGCAGGTTGACAGGTGACTTTGATTGAACTGAAAAGGGAGCCCAGATGACATTGTTCACAGTTTCGATGCAGGCGTTTAGCCGAGACATGATGTCTGCTCCCATATAGATGTCATGCGGTGAGTTAGGGACAATGAGGAAGTAGTGGCTCAGTTGTCTGTTGTTCCATCTTATGTCCACAGCGCAGGTGATTTTGGATGTGGCCATGTCTGTTGAACATGGGCTTAGTGGAAAGCGGCTGTGTTTAGAGACATGTGGCAAGTTTGGATGCTTCTGTTTCAGAGCTTTGAAGAGCTTCAGGCTGATGGTTGAGCTTTCTGCCCACAAAGCTATTGTCACATCTGCTACTTGCATGTCTTGGACATTTATGGGGGTCATGACCTGAAAGGAGCCTGAGTCTGGGTCAGACGCTTGCAGTGAGCAGAGGAAAGGATCTTGGGTCTTGCTGTTTGCAGCCGAGCTTGGACTTGACTTTGGCGTTGCATCACCAGTCTGTGAGGAGGGGGCGGTGTCTGTGGTTTGACACTGCGACTCGTTGGTGTTTACTGACTGGAGGGTCAGAGGCTCGCGGACTTGTGTCCACATCTTGAGGTATTTAAAATCTATTAACGGCTCAAAGCGATTAGGCAGGTCCTTTCCGATGAGCAGTGGATATGTCTTTAGTGGGGGACATATACTGGGTGAACAAGGTCCATAGGTTCTACTGTCAGGTGAATTGGGGCAACCTGTTTTAGTTGGAGGCCCGTGTGAGAATATGCTTGAAGATTTAACTCACACCTTTGAAGTCTGAGGGGGCCGTGGAGCTTCTGTGGTTCTTTCTTGGATTTCTTCCAGAAGTTCTGTTGACATCAGGGTGATGTCGGCTCCCGTGTCAAAGAGGGCTTCGACTTTAATGTGGCGTTCGATGATAATGGAGAGGTAAAACTTCTTTGCTATACCTTACTCTATGAGGTTCCCCAGGAGTTGCGGGACTGCCGACAGCCCGAAAAAGCGATGTGGAGCCGCCACCTGCAGGAGGGACCATAAGGGGCCGGTGCTTTGTGGGTTGGGCGGTGGTCGAGGGTGGGGACCTCGATGACCCAATCCTCGGACACAGAATCTGACTCTTGGGACACCTCGCTGGGGGGGGGGGAGCTGGAGTTAGTGCGGGAGGTTGAGAGGTACCATCTAGAGATCTCACTTCCATGTGCCTCCATAGAGATCTCACCTCCAACTCCTCAATGGCGGGTGGCATCTCCACTACTCTGGAGTTGCCCGCAGTGAGAGGCGGCGGGCTGGTGTGGGCTTGCTCATAGCCCCCCAGCTTAGCCGTCATGTGTTGGAGTTCACCCCGGTGAACGAGAGGGTCATTTCCTTGCGCCTTCGGGTCGGGATAGGTAGGAAGAGAGGGACGGAGCTGCTGACTCGACCATTACCCAGGCCGAAGTTGCTGAGGTAGTTAAGAAGCTCCTCAGTGGCAAGGCACCGGGAGTGGATGGGATCCGCCCTGAGAACCTTAGGTCTCTGGATGCCATGGGGCTGTCTTGGCTGACACGCCTCTACGGTATCGCGTGGATGTTGGTGCCTCTGAACTGGCAGACCGGGGTGGTGGTCCCTCTTTTTAAAAAGGGGGATCGGAGAGTGTGCCTCCCCAAGAAAGTCTATGCCAGGGTACTGGAGAGGAGAATTCGTCCGATAATCGAACCTCGGATCCAGGAGGAACAATGCGGCTTTCGTCCTGGTTGTGGAACACTGGACCAGCTCTATACCCTCTTTAGGGTACTGGAGGGCTCATGGGAGTTTGCCCAACCAGTCCACATGTGTTTTGTGGACTTGGAAAAGCCATTCGACCTTGTCCCTCGCGGTGATCCTGATGCTCCTGTCCTGCTTCTAGGAAGAGACATACTGAGGGTGCACAAAGTTAGAGAGCAAATAAATGAACCTAGCGATGCCCCATATGCTCAGCGACTGGATCTTGGGCTGGGTAATAGTATGTCTAATAGTAATATTAATAGTATGTTGGGGAAGTATGTCTAGGAACAGTGCGTCGTCCTTCAGGAAAGGAAAGGAAAGGATGTGAGTTTCCCATACTAGGAATTGGTGCTCTGCATTTAACCCATCCAAGTGAACACACTGTGAACACACACCTGGAGCAGTGGGCAGCCATTGCTGCGGCGCCCGGGGAGCAGCTGGGGGAACGGTGCCTTGCTCAAGGGTCTCACCTCAGTCGTGGTATAGAAGGTGGAGAGAGCGCTGATTATTCACTAACCCCACCCACAATCCCTGCCGGACCTGGGACTCGAACCCACGACCTTTGGGTTACAGGTCCGACTCTCTATCAATTAGGCCACGACTGCCCCTACATGTTCTCAGTAATGGTCGTGTATCATATTTCACTACATGCTTAAAACTGATTCAGGTAAAGGAATGTTTTTGTGGAATGTCAAAGCAACACACTACTATGCTACCAAATCTTGATGGAATATCAGATAGAAGGGAAACCGATAACTTGGGCTGTGCGGTATTCCAAAAAAACACCAGATGACGACAAGCCTGGGTTGTCTGTGGAGGATAGAGCTTTCTTAGAAATCATGGACAGTCATGTATTCCAGGATTCTGCAAACCCTTCTGTTACCCTTCCATTCTATGAGGTCTCGATTGCCAAATAATAGAGATTGAAAGATCTGCTCTGAAACGTCTCGTATCACTTTGTAAAAAACAGAGATGAAAAAAAACAGAGATGAAACATCAGTTCACTGAATTCATGCAAAAACTTTTTGACAACGACCATGCAGAGCACGCCCCTTCTACAGATATCAAAAAAGAGCACCATCCACAAAAACCTGATCAAATCAGGGTTGTGTTTGATTCGAGTGCAGAGGTTGAAGGAATGTCCCTTAACAAGGCATTACTCAGTGAACCTGATTTAAACACACTCATTGGTGTTCTCATGAGGTTTTGAAAGGAAAGCATTGCAGTGACTGCAGATGTACAGCAGATGTTTTATTGTTTTGTAGTACATGAGGACCACAGGGATTTTTTAAGGTTTTTGTGGTATGAGGACAACGACCTAGACAAAGCAATAACCGAATACAGAATAAAGGTCCATGTATTTGGCAATAGTCCTTCACCTGCTGTGGCAGTTTACTGTATGCGATGTGCCGCTCTGCAAGAAGAAAAATGCAAAAGATGCAAAGCACTTTGTAATGAGAAATTTCTATTTGGATGATGGACTAACTTCAGTCTCCACTTCCGAAGAAGCCATTGATCTCTTAAGAAACACACAAAAGATGCTTGCAAAGTCAAATCTTAGGTTACACAAAATCGCATCCAACAGCAAGACTGCTGTGGAAGCGTTCCCTAAGGACTTGAAAGACTTGGACCTAAGAGTTGATAGTTTGCCTGTCCAACACAGCCTCGGCCTTACCTGAAACCTTACCCTACCTGAATCGAGAAGAGAAACCCTATATGAGAAGGGGTGTTCTATCTACTCTGAATAGTCTATACGATCCACTTGGATTTCTAGCTCCGATTGAAGTGCGAGGAAAAGTGCTACTCAGAGAACTTTCTTCAGAACAAAGTGACTGGGATCCTCTTTCTATAGGAAGACAAGCAGAGTGGAATAAGTGGAGATGTTCTTTAACAAAATTGGAACAATTACAAATTAAGAGGACATATGTACCTGTTTCGCTGTCTGAGACACAAAAGAAATAACTGCACTTTTTCTCAGATGCCTCCATCGTCGCAGTAGGAGCTGTAGCTTACCTTAGGGTAGTGGACAGTAATAATCAATACCAAGTTGGATTTGTCACGGGAAAAGCAAAGTTAGCACCTCATCCAGCTCACACAATTCCTCGCTTAGAATTATGCGCAGCTGTGCTAGCATTAGAAATGTACGAAATGATCAGAGATGAGATCGACGAAGAAATAGACTCAGTGAAGTTCTTCTCCGATAGCAAGATAGTGTTGGGATATATCCATAAGGTCAGTAAGAGATTCTACATGTATGTAGCAAATAGGGTAGCAAGTATAAGAAAGTCAACACATCCTGACCAGTTGTATTATGTGCATAACAACAACCACCCAGCAGACCTTGCCACCAAAGGTGTATCAGCAGAAAAATTGCAGGACACTGGAATCTTTTCTGGACCAAAGTTTCTACTTCAGAGAGATGTCAAAGAGTTGACAGAGACATTTGAATTGCTGGAACCTGATTCTGAAATTTTTCTCTTGCAACAAAGATTTCTGTATCTCAGTTAAGTTCTCAGAGATTTGAAAGGTTCTCAAGCTGGAAAGGTCTTTGTAAGGCTTCAACTCTGCAATATTGCAAGATCTTACTGTGATAAAACAGATAACACATGTTGCAAAGGTTGGCATCACTGCAGTGAATCCTGTAGCGCAAGTGAATTGACACAAGCCAAGTATATAATCATATGCTGTGTGCAACAAGAAACATTTATGGAAGAGTTTGAGTGTATTAAAAATGAAGTGGTCCTTCCAAAACAAGGTTGTCTCAAAAAGCTAAATCCAGTAATTGATTATGGTTTGCTGAGAGTAGGAGGTCGAATATCATCATCAGACCTGTCTCAAAAAGAAAAGCTTCCTCTAATTATTCCACGCAAACACCATATTGCCACCCATCTCGTAAGACATTATCACAACCAAGTAGCGCACCAGGGACGTCATTTTACTGACAGAGCTATCAGAGCAGCTGGAATTTGGATAATATGGAGCAAACATCTTGTTTCCAGTGTCATTCACAACTGTGTTGTCTGTCGCAAGCTGAGAGGAAGATTACAGACTCAAATGATGGCAAATTTGCCTGCAGATAGACTGTCAACTGAACCCATTTTACTAACGTGGTAATTGATGTGTTTGGACCATGGACTGTGGTCACACGTCGTACAAGAGGCGGTAGTGCAGATTCAAAACACTGGGCAGTAATCTTTGTTTTCTAGTCGGTCAGAGCAGTGCATATTGAGTTAATATAGTCTATATATGTCTACATCGAGTTTTATCAATGCTTTGTGACGATTTTTCTCTATCCGTGGCCCAGCAAAAATACTTTGATCTGATAGGGTCAATCATAAATGCAAGGCCTTTAGTACCAGTGTCCACAGACCCCGATGCTCCTGGATTGTTGTTAACGCAGAAACGGGACACAGTTACAGTTCCTGAGGGAGATTTTGACATAACTAATCTCCACACAAGACAGTGGAAACAAGTGCAGTGTCTCGCCGATACTTTTTGGAAAAGATGGCGACGAGAATATTTGTCAACACTGCAGAATCGTAAAAAGTGGCCTGATGCAAAAACAAATGTGAAAGTTGGTGATGTTGTGCTTTTGAAGTCAAGCACCAAGGAACTGCTGGCATATTGGACTTGTCATAAAAACCATTCTGAGTGCTAACAAATTTGTTCATAAGGTGGAACTAAAAATTGTTGACCAAGGAACTACTAAATTCTAAAAAAGGCCAATCTCTGAAATAGTTGTTCTCTTTTATCCTGACAGTTAGAGATATTCCTGAAAGAAAAAAATGTCAGGTCAAGTAATGGTATAATTTCATTATACCATGCAGGGAGTGTGCTGCCGATAGATATTTAAATAGTATTTTTTGTATATTATTTCATTATTTTATTTGTGTTATGTCAATTATTTCCTATGGGACTTTTATTCTGAAATCGTGACTGGATGATGATGCAGCGCAGCTTAGAAATGCGATCTTTTGACAGTTTGGCTCTGGAAAACATTTGACTGTAAGTCATTTATGATGTTAATCACATTGCAACTAAGCTTTGAATGTAACAAGTTACTTGACTATCTTTAATGTTAAAACAAACACTGTTTTTGAAGGAGAACTGTGTAGAATTAGAGCAAACATTTGACTGTCATCAAACAGAATAATCGTAATTATGTTTTCGTATAATGTGTATTCATACAGTGTATTCTCTATATTTTCAGTTTTACAGTAAAGGATCATCACCAAGAAAACGCTCCTGGTGCCTTTCTTCCTGGAGGTGCATGGAGAACTTACCAGTTTGTGGCGAGCCACTTACTCGTCATGCCTGCACCCAGTCTCTTCGGCCCTTGCCACTCTCTATGGCGGTGCGGACGTGGGGTATGTGGCGATTCCTCAGCTGGAGTGCGCGGTGATGGTGCACTTGTGCCCGCGCGGTGCCTCCGCCTGTTGTGACCAGCTGCATCTCCCGTCCACAGCATGAGAGTTATTGTCCGCTCTGTTGGGCGATGCTTACTATGCTTGTGGGCAGGCTGCCTCCGCTGTGCACCAGTTGGCAACGCTCCAGGTCTACCAGGCTAAGGTGTTGCAACTCATGCACGAGAGTGGACCGGACCAGGGGGTGATGCAGGAACACTGTGCAGCGACTGACCTCACTCTATGGACGATGAAGGTCACAGCGCGTGCCCTTGGTCAGGTAATGTCCGCAACGGTGGTCCAGGAACGCATCAATGGCAGAACCTGATGCAGATGCCGGATGCCCAGAGAGCTCGCTTTCTCAACGCTCCTATCTTCCAGGTCGGCCTATTCGGCGACACTGTCAAGGACTTGGCCCAGGAGTTCTCCACAGTTCAGGAGCAGACCGAGGCGATGTCCCCCATTCTCCCGCGGCACCCAGCAATCCTGGTCTGACCCCCGCCGGTTGGGCCTTTAACCCTCTGTGGTCCGAGGTGATTTTGGGGCCCATGAGATGTTTGGACATGCTCTGATATTTGTGCTTTTTTCAGCTACTTTTCATAACATATTATTGACCAACCTGTATTTTTCTTGTAATCAGCACAAACTGTTCTACAATAATATGTGACCAAAATAA
>JAUYWG010000106.1:34140-47597 GCA_034779775.1 Enteromius afrohamiltoni | reverse complement strand
CCCAAGCTACTCTGAAGGATCTATCTGTGAGGTACGATTCAAACCAGCGAAGTGGAAACCCTGTGATACCCAGTGATGAGAGTGTGGACAGAAGGATCTGGTGATTTACCGTGTCAAAAGCAGCAGAAAGATCTAGTAGAATGAGAACTGATGATCTGGAGTTGGTTTTTGCGGCCCGCAAGGCTTCGGTTACTGACAGTAATGCAGTTTCCGTTGAGTGGCCACTCCTGAATCCTGATTGGTTAGTATCCAGTAAGCTGTTCTGTGTGAGAAATATATAATAGATGCATGTATACATATAAATATATACAGATGCATGTATATATGCAATGTGTCATAGCGCCGGGGAACAGCATCATGTTAGTAAGGGACGTAACATTTCTGCCACATGCTTGCGTATTCAGCCAATCGCAGTGCACTGGAGAGCTGGCCAATCAGAGCACATTGCACTTTTTTAGAGCGATGAGCTTTGTACAAATCGACCTGTTTCAGGAGGTGGGGCTTAGACGAGAAACAGTAATGTACGGTATGTGGAAAATAAACGGTATAACGCATTGCTTCACACCAAATACACGAAATAATGTAATTTATAAATAATAATTAATAATTTCATTTCATTCTTAATATTGTGAAAAACAACTACACAAAAACGTATTATTATTTTGCTCACTGTTAAGTATATTACAAATAAATTTAAATTTTTATGTAGGCTACTTAAAAAAAACAACAGCTGTATATTTGGTATACTTAACTTGGAACAACTAATTTTGTACTCCATATTTATATATAAATCAGTAAATCTTGTGTGATATGTCAATAAATATGTCAATAGAACTAAATTTAGTTTGAAATACATGTATTTTAAATGTATTACTTTTTAATAGGGTATATTTGTGATATGTTGTTTTTATTTCTCACTAGTATTAAGCGATTCATCTGTCGATGGATTTGTGAGACGATGCAGTTCTCAGGACGTGTTTTGGCTCCAACAAAGACAACAGCACTGTGATCTTTAGTAAACATCAGAACATCTTTAGTGTCATCAGCAAGATTACATGAAGACAGTCCAAGCCAAAGATTCTCTTCATGCTTGTCATGTGACACACAACAGTCATAATAACACTGCGTCTTTTTTCTTTGCTTTTTATTCCAAATATTCCAGAACAAGTTAACTGTATTATGAAATGTCTTGATTATGAAACATTCAAGTAATACATATTGCTCACATATACAGCACTACGGTAATTGCCTGTGTTTTTCTTCAAAACACCAAGCTGTAAAATGAGATCATTTCCTGTGAAATCTCTGGTAGCCTACTGTGGAAGAGCTGTATTAATCAAAGTATAGACTAATTACGTGAGCCTAGCTATATAGGTATGGAGTATTATAACGATGTATCTGTCTATATGTGCGTGAAAGGAATGTGCAGACAAACAGGTTACAGTAAAGCGCTGCATGTTGTGACATGTTCGGGCCTCTTTCTTTTTAAGAGAGATAGTTCACCCAAAAATGAAAATGTGATGTTTATCTGCTGACCCTCAGGGCATCCGAAGTTGTAGGTGCTGTTTCTTCAGTAGAACACAAACAAAGACGTCCATCTCAAACCGTTGCAGTCTTGGAGTCATATAATAAAAGTCAATAGCAACCAAACGTTTCAAAGCTCTGAGAGTCAAAAAACGAAACATAAACAGATGAAACCAAATTAAACCCAACGACTCGTGACGATACACTGAGGTGTACAGATACGAAACGATCAGTCTGTGCAAAAAACTGAACAGTATATTTTTTCACCTCTTATTAAAATCGTAACACCTCAATGTTTCATCACGAGCCGAGGAGTTTAATTTGGTTTCGTCTGTGTATGTTTTTTTGACTCTCAGAGCTTTGAAACCTACATCGTCACCTACATCATGGATGCCCTGGGGGGTCAGCAGATTAACATTTTGGGCTTTTCCTTTAGAGGTCCCACCTTCTGGAGTTTTATTTTAGGCATTGATGTCCTACAGAATATAGCTATTTGCGGTATAAGCACCAAAAATCAGATTTTGGGCTGTCTCATGAATATTCATGAGTCTCCAAACAAACCAGAGCAGGTTCGGCTACACAAGGAGCTTAAAAAACATCTTGTCGTGATGTTCGGTGCCAGAATTGACTTCATACAGCCTTAAATGAGAAACTTTATTGCATACCTGCTGCCACTGCCAGACAAAAAACGGACGACAGCTGTGGTTAAATGCAGTAAAGCGAGCGGACTGGACTGAAAACCATCGTCAATAATACTCAAGCTCTTATCAGAAAAGGATTGACTTTTGTTGTCGTGGGTGTGTCTAAAGTTTCTTTGCATCTCATGGCTAACGTTCCGTCATTCATGAAATAAAGTCTGTGTGCATGTCAACCAACTGATTTATATGTAATCATGTGTAATTGTATATGCAGTGTTGTGATCAGGAATAAACTAAAAATGCATACATCTCACTCATGACTAGATAGAGTTTGATGGGTTAGATGGGATTCACCTCACAGTAACAATCCTGTCAGATGCATTATTGGTGTGAGAGTGTAATATTACAGTCGGATGGGGATGGTTTTCACCTGGCTCAACATGCTTTATCGGCGTGTGTTGGGTGGGGGAACATCTGAGCAGGATTTTCCAACGAACGCCAACAAACTCTGACGTGTCCATGAACCGTGGCCATGGTTCACTTAAAGCACTCTTCACCCACTGCCTTCTCTGGCAAAGAATGACTCACGAGGACACTAATAATGTTGTAATGAAAACACTCCTAAACACGGTTGCATGAGGTGTTCTTAGTGATCTTGTCAGGTCACTATGACGATTACTTTTCGATTAATTGCCCAGTCCTACTTTTCACCGTACATTATCATCTGAACAAGTAAGAAGTCTGCCATGCTTTGTTCTAACTAAGGAAAAAATATAATGTGTGATTGGTGGGTTAGCCTATATCACCTCAAACCAACTCAAACCTTATTCTCACATTATTAATGTTAACAACATCAGTATTGTATGACTATGAGTTAGACTTGTTTTCAAGACCGCCTAAACCGAGACCAAGACAAGACCAAGACCAAGGACAAGACAGACCATGTCGAGACCGGAGAAAAAAACAGACTGGTGTTGAAGCTACGCAATAACTTGTATGAACAGCAGCATACTAGGGTTTACATTCAATACATATTAGACGGTATTACTAGACAGACTGTAAATGTTTTTTCAGACTGGGTGAGATCAACTATGTAATAATGTAGCTACCTGTTAATTAATTTTTAAGGTCATCTATGAATCTCTTCAGTGCTGGACCGGTTTCACCAGCTGGACGTCTAAATCTACCCAACTCAATCCAAACTGGGGGTCAAGCATGGCGGCAAGAAAGTAGATGCGATGATTAAATGGTTGCTCCAGATCTCCCTGATCTCCCTCGTCCATGTTGATCCTTCTGAAAACTCCTGAGGACCTCTTCTCTAAAGACTTTTACATCGCTCTGACTATTGTCACAATCTGTGGCACTTCCATCTTGATGAGATTTGTCCGTAAGTCCAGAATGGTGGGGACCACTGATAGTAACAGCAGTGTCTCCTTCCGTGAGGTCAGTTGCCTCAGATAATGGCTCCAGCAAAGCACACAGGTCGGTCAGCTGAGCCCATTCTCGGCTTGAAAACACTACATTTTCTGTGTCACTGCACTTTTCTGTGATGCTCCGGCCTTTAACTGCTCATAGGTACTATTCCAGCGGGTGTTGTTTGCTGCCGGGATAGACTTATTGGAGCCAAAGTGGGTCTCAAACATGTCCCTATGCTTGCTACTGCTATTGCCTTTACCTCTTTCAAGTTGCAGCGAGTGGGCGAAGCAAGAAAGACGTTCACCTGATGACCATGGCTCTACATGTTCTGCATCCTCCCACATTGTTTCATCATCGAGGTCATCACTGCTGTCACCTTCAGGCTGCTCTACTTCTACGTTCCCTACAGTGCTTCCCTGTGAAATGCCTACAGTCTAGCAAAAATTATTTTAAACTGTAAGAATCCTTGTCCTTGCAAGCAACATGAGCGGTAACTCCCAGAAAGGACCGAAGCCTCCGGTCAGACCAGAGGCCTGCTGTTATTGCAACATTTGACTGGACGTCCAGGGCTTTGATTATGTCTCCCTTAACTGTAGTGACAAGATGAGGTAATCAACTTCTCTGTCAAGCTGGTCCTAGACATGGGAGTGTATTTGCTATCCAGGACATACAGGAAGCGTCTAAAATGTGGGTTTTCGATGATAGACAGGGGGAGACAGCATCCAACCACAAGGTCCTGGAGGATGGACTGGGTGATGGCCTGTTGCCTGGCTGAATTCGGGGAATATAAGTGGACCATTTGAGCAAACAATGATATTTGAGGCTGTGTGGGGTTGGCTGTTGTCACTGATGCTGCAGATCCTGCTTTGTACTCCAACAAAAAAGGGGGAATGAATCTGTAAGACTTCTGTGATGATGCATGCTATTTGTACACATCCTCTCTCCTTTGAAGTTAATGGGAAGGATTGGTGTATCATATGCACGCAAATTGGACTTTGGCATATGTATTACACGCTATTGCAAAGTAGGGCTGGTCCGAATACCATTTTTTGAGCTTTGAGTATTCGGTAGTGCTCAACATTGAATATCCGAAGCTTCGGTGGGATGAGGCTGAATATATTCTCATCTCTAATAAAGGTAGAAATCTCTCTGTGCGTGTCTGTTTGTTGCATTTTTATGTCGAGAACCGTTCATCCAACTGCTGCGGACGCAAGGGAGTGCAAAGTCGCATTTGTGTGTAATATGGATACAGGCAAGTCGCGACACTTTCAGAATGAATAAAACTTTAATAAATGAAAGAACAGCACGAGCCGAAAGACGGGCGCTACATGCTGACAAAACTGTAGGCTGTGCAAGGATTGTATTTATTTTTATTCGTCTTGTCAAGATGCTTTTAACACTTATGGAAAATGTGTTGCAAAAATAAAATAAACAAAAACAAATGTAGCCATTGTACAACATTGTAGCCTGTATTTATCACAGGGTATTTTATTCCCCCGTTTGCGTCTATGAAAAATACTCCCATACATTAGACTCGCCTGATGTGGGTTTCCTACCATTAAACTGACGGTTTTCTAATGCAAGCTGAACGTCCTTCAAGCGCATCTTCACTTCGCTCATGTTGTAAAGCCCGCTCTGATGCGCGCGCAGACTGTGCAAATAAAATTCACGCGCATGAACACTGGTCCATGCGCTAAAAACATTGGGAACACTATATTGTTAGACCGCCTGCTCCTGTTCAAATTACACCAGAGCTACCGACCGCTTCCAGGTTTTATTCTGAAATTTATTCCCGCGCCGCGAGAAGTCTGGTCGGGTCCCGTGGGTACAGCCGCAGGAATGCAGACCTCTACTCCACTTCAGATAGCACAGCACTGCCTGTTGGTCATTTCTGACTGGATTAGCCTACTTCATCCCGATCACCACCTACATTCATGATCTGTATCATCTCTGATCCTTCTGCTTGTGATAGATATGCGCTAAAGCTTACTGTGATACACCTGGAGTTTTTTCAGTTTTTTTAGCGGCCCCTGGTCAAAGACGTGTAACTGCATGGTGTAACCAGTAGATGGCTCCCTAATTGTTTGTAGTCATAATTGCTTACTCACATTTAGTAGTAGACTTCAATATAAGACATTCTTAAAGTCTCTTCACCCATTTGTCCCAAATGTCTCTGATAGGTGCTAGCTCGTCAGTTTGCCTCCTTGCACCTCTTGCTCTCTTGTCATCAAATCTGATATCCCTTGACAGCCTTTCCAACATTTTGAGTGACATGGTGGCCCTTCCCATCTGAGCATCCCATAAGCTTTGCATTGGCTCAGTATTTGATTTGAAAACACCAGCCAGTATCAGAAGGCCAAGATAAGCTTGCACTTCTTCCCTTTCGATATTGCTCCGTTCTTCTGCAAACACCCGTCGTCACTCCCAGTTACTCATTTCCAGCAGGATGTTCTGAATTCTCGATGATTTAGTGTGTCGCCCCTTCACTGCTGTGAGCTTTTTCTGCATTATGACTGAATTCTCAAAACTTTGCTCTGTGTTACAGACATAGGTGTAAGTGTGTGTGATTGATTGGATATGTCTTTATCACACGTGTGATGTTCTATAGTGTCATCCCTTCACTACTGTGTAGTTGTTTCAGTTTTGTGATTGATTTGTAGATTGTGTACACAATTATTCTCTGAATTAGTGTGTTTTTGTCCGTTTCCCATTCACTCCAGATGGAAATACGACATAAACGTATAATGAACCCTGCACTGTTATTTGATTTCAGTGCTGTCATGAAAAATAAAACACATTTCACCAGACAAAGTCATTCAAACATCATTTTAAATGCATATTCTGCCCACAGTAAAGAATAACATGCCATTATTGTTGGTGTTTGTTGCCCTAATAAAGATTTGATTTGTTTGACAAACATTTGATATTTGGTAATGCACTAAAAACTTTATATCGGTTTCTGTCTTTAGTTTTCTGTAAATGTTTACGCACTATGTAGGACTTGTATTTGTTCTACTGCTGTGACGTCATAAAGCCGCGCCGCGCTGTGATTCGACTGAGCAAAGGTATGTGTTTTGAGTCATTTGAAGCCTTTACATCTGTACCCGTTTGAGCACTTTCATCGTTTTTATGAGTGGTGTAACGTGAAGCGTTGATCAATACTGCAGCGCTTCACCTGTCGCGAATGAGCGCTCATTCACACATCTGTAGCAGGAAAGCGTAACTCGACTCAGTTATCACGAGTCACTTTACCATAAACACGAGCTGATGAGCGAGGACTAGCCTGCATACACTCTGTCCTGAAGTCAGAGTGATGTTAGCAGTGTTCAGAGATTAAATATGCTGGGTCAGTGGTGGAGAAACGGAGCTTTTTCCGCTCAAATCTCCGAATCAATCGAATCGATTCAGTGATTCGAAGCGTTTGATTCGCCGCGCGATGTAAACACAACACAGCATAAACGCGTACTCTTATAAAGACAGAAATGTGATGTAATACATGCTATCTACGAATAAACAGCTAATGAATGTATCGTTTGTGATTAGTTAGATATTCATTTCTTGTGGTAGTTATAAAAATAATAATAATCAGACCATTGCCTCTGCTGAAATAAAAAAAAAAACCTCAAATCAATAGATTCCTGCCCAAAACACAACAGAAAACGTGAAGGATATAATGGTTATAACGGCAGTTGTATTGGTCATAATGAAAAGTATAATGGTGTCTACTGGTGATGGATTGTGTCGAGGCAAATCCTGTCCGAAAAATGCCCAAAACACTGAATTACTGAAACAGGTTAATGCTTTATAGTGGTGTTTTAATAGAAACGACTACATTTTTGTTTGTTTTTCTAGCAGGAGGCTATGAGCCCCACTTTGATTGACACCCTCATTAGTGTGCTGACTACTGAAGCAGGGAGCTGACTGAGTCTTTCTTCCTCTCAGCTTAAACAGAAGAGCTGGTGAAGCACCTCCGGACACACGCTGAGAAAGATGGAGGCTATGAAGGAGGAGACCGAAGAGGTGGAGATCGGAGACCTGAAGATCGAAGCGGTGTTCAGCCTCAAACAAGAAGAAGATACGGACCAACACACAGGTGTGTTTCTGTCTCAGCTCAGCTGAACTTCTGACACATTTGTTAAAAAAACACTGTTAAACCTAAAACTAGACTTATTTCTAGAATCAAACTCGGCTGCTTCTTTTCCTTTTGTCTCAAATAATGAATATGTGAATGTGTGTCATCAGTTATGATGCCCAGGTACTTTACTAGACCATTACTAGACCAACTTTGAAGTAACAAAAACCTCGCTTGAATAATATTAAATGCTGATTGTTAACCACCCGAAGCTTGTGGTGTAGGAAGGTTTATTTATATAGCACAGTTCATACACAGAGGTAATTCAAGGTGCTTTACGTAAAAGGAAGAAGAACGATCATAAAAACAATGAAACAAAAAAACGGATTGATTAAAATGATTTTAAAATTGATTTAAAATAAGTTTAAAAACAGAGTGCGATCAGTTGGGACAAGCGGATTCCCCTTGTCTTGTGTGAACCCTTGGTATTTCGATCCTTATGATCTGAGTGGTCTCTTAGGTTAATATTCAGTGAGCATATCTGCAATGTATTTTGGTCCTAGGCCATCGAGTGATTTATAAACGAGTAAAAGTACTTTAAAATCAATTCTATATACAACTGGAAGCCCAAGTGTAGTGACCTGAGGATTTTCTAGTTCTAGTCAGAATCCTGGCAGAATCACTTTTGACACATACTTTATTCAGTCCGAGTTAGGATGCAGGAATGTGAGCATGTTCACCTTTCCTGGATTACGTTAGGACCGGTGAGGAACGAGTATATATGTCCTTTCTGGGGGCACACTGGAGGCTGGGATGCAGAGAAATGTTCGTGCTACCTTGCCAAGTAGAGGTAACTCTTGAGCATGAATTTTACATCAAACGCCGCGCTAAGATCTAGTAGTGCCAGTGCTGATATTTTACCAGAATGGGAAACTAGGCAAATATCATTTATTATCTTAACGAGCGCCGTCTCTGTGCTGTGATGCGGTCGGAAACCAGATTGAAAATTGTCCAGTTATCCATTTGAGTTTAAATAGTTGTTCAACTGATTCAAAACTACCTTTTCAATGATCTTGCCTATAAAAGGAAGATTATATATTGGTCTATAGTTGCTCAGTATGGTGTTATCAAGATTGCTCTTTTTCAGAAGGGGCTTAACAACTGCAGTTTTCAGGGAGTTTGGAAAAGGTCCCAGAGAGAAGTGAGGTGTTTACTAGGGCTGGGGGGTAACCAATTATTTTTAAACCGATTATTCTGGCGATTTTTTTTTTTATTGAATAGTCGACGATTGTAATGACTAATTAGATGATTTATCTATTATTTTTCTGTTGCATGATTAAAAAAACACTAATTGCCCCTAAAGATTAAATAGATGACTTTATTATACAAAAGTATCCAAAGCCGAACATCTTCTGCTTAAAACAAAATAACAGCAGTGTTAAACAAAACTCTTTTACAGTACCAATAAATCAAGTTTAAAGGTTTTTTCTCTTGTTCTGTGTTGGCCAATGTAACCCCAACCCGAGAACTTAAGCTCTATGTGTCTGTGTATTCGCTGTATTGACCGATGTGCATTCAAACAGTGTATTCCGGATATGAGCTATAGCTTATTCACTTATTAAAAGTGAATGTCTGCCGGCCGTCATCTGTCCCGGCCGCGAGCACAGGCTACATGCCTTAAAGTGAAAGGACAATGTTGTGCTCATGAGACAGGTGCGTTCTCGGGTTTCTCCTAGGTCCACTGTCAGGCTTTATTGTTCTGCACTGACATCACGGCGGGATTGAACTGTGTTTCCATATCGTCTTAGCAGACACAGTACATGGGAAAGTAGAGAAAGGGAACGAATAGGTTACTCTCGCAACCCTGATTCCCTAAGGCACGAGAAAGAGTACTGCGTTTTTTTTAGAATCAACTCATCGACGACATCGACATGTCGCTGCAGGCCTAGTGTTTCCCACTTCTAAGAGATCTGCTTTTAAACAGTTAAACACACTTTTGAAAATCAGACAGCATCTTCTGCATAAAAGTGAATCCTTCCATTTTCAATACTTGCGTTAAGACAGTTTACATACATAGTAAATAATAACGGCCCCAATACAGATCCTTGGGGGACTCCCATACCCCCAGGTTCACAGACGATGCTTAAGCCTCGTCCCAGACTAAAGTGTAAGTCTCAATTGAGCTATTGCCAAGTCCTGGCTTAGTCTAAGCCCTTTCTTTGAAATTAGACCATTAAGTTCTTCCCTTTAAATGAGCATTAAACCACAAGACCACATTGTCTGATAGACCAGCACTCCTGAGCTCTCAAAATCGAATGGTCCACCGTGTCAGATGCTTTAGTTAAATCAATAAAAAGACATGCACAGTGGTGTTTTTCATCTAGTCCACATGGTGTTTCAAGACAACTTAACCTTTAAGACAGCCGTAGTGGTGCTGTGTTTTTTGTTTTACAAGATCCTGATTGGTTGATAGACAAAAGTTAATATGCGTGTTAATACACAAGTTAAACTTTGAATGGAAACCTGGCTAATGGAGGTAAAACGTTATTAGCTGCTAATTTTAAAAAAGAATTTGTCAATAAGACAAGGACCTGGTAGTCTGTTCACATCTGGGTGTTTTAATGCAGAGCAGACCTCAGAAGAAGTAATGTGATTAATGCGAGTGAAAGCTGTGCTCCTCTCATACCATTGGTAGGCAAACTCGTATCACCGACAGCAGTAGTACAGCTTGGATATTCTCATTTAAAAAGCGCAGTTGCAGCCCTAATCTGATGTTTATGTTGTCATGTTTTGTCACCCTCCATCTGTCTCCCAATCACAAAGTCAGTAGTTAATTCATTGTCATGTGCGTTCGTTCTTGTTGGTGTTGTCAATCATGGCAACCTGAATGTCCGTCAAGTCTGAAAAGGCGGGGCCGGGTAAAAAAGTCCTCTCCAGTATTTGGACTGTAATAGCTAGTTCAACCACAAGATGTCAATTCCTATAATATACTATGATTTAAAGGAACATAGTTGGAGCATGCAGGTAGGCTGCAAAAGAACTAGCAGCTTTTAACCATTTTTCTGGAGAAAAATACATATTGGCCTTTTCGGGCAAAATTCGGGACCTCTCTTGGCTTACTGTGCTCCCTGCAGTTGAAAATAACCTCTCGCTACGGGCGGAGGAGGCTTGAGCACAGAGGTAACTTGTTGCAATGGTTGTGAGGAGTGGCGGTTCATTTCTCTTCTCCCACCACCACATCACTGGATCTCCCAGCTTCTGTACCGTTCAAGTTCCTGATCACCGAGGGTGAGGAACAGGTCTTTCTTTTGGATCCTCAACTCCCTGTCGTCCTCTGAGAAGAGCTCTTCTAAGGCACTCCTTTTTTTTCTCATTTTCTCCTTCTGATTCCTCCTATTCCTGGAGCTCTGTGTCTGTCATCTCAACTGAGAGCCCTGTTGTTGGTCTCACACTGGACTCAATAGCTTCAAGTTTCATCACTTACTGACCTCCCTTTGAATCCAGAGTCCATTGCTGTGGCCTCATGCAGGAAGCCTTGGATGTCATCATTCTGATAGCGCTGGGAGAGGTTCTCCCACACCTTCTCTTTGACCAATGCTACAAACATTGTCTCTTCATAGTAAAATGCTCTTCTAGTTTTCGAAGGATGGGTATGATCTGTCCACAGGTGGCATCTTTCTCACGTGATACACACAGTGTGGATGTATAGAGGACTCTAATGACCTGGACAAACTCTTTAGCCTTATAGCAGTCCTCATCCTACAGACGATCTAGGTTGTCCTTGGTAATTGCTTTTCGAAGACGCGGGTCCAAGGCTGCTGCTTTTATCGCTGGAAACTGCTCCATGAATCTCTTTATCATTAGATAGAGCGAGTTCTATCTGGTCTTGACATCAAGGATGAATAATTTCAGTGCAGGCGAATAACGAATATTATTGCAAATTACAAAAGGCTGGACGGCTAAATATGCTAGGTAATGTTATATACAAACACAAATCTATACTTTGCTATTTTTTCTTTAAAAAAATGTTTTCTCACTTAAATTTTTTTCAAAATAAAGGGCTCTGTCCAAAGCCCGTCATTTAAAGAAGTGGTTGTGTTTGATGCTTTACACATCAAAATGTTTTGTTGTGGTTAACCAGGGTTAAATTGCTTGTTTCTTTCTGCTTTAGACCCGATGCCGCTGAAAGAGGAGAGTCAGGATCTCAGTGATATGGACGAAAAGGTTCGATTTGAGAAACCTCATCAGTTTGTGACTGGAGAAAACGATTTTAGCGACTCGCAAAACAAAGGAGCTAGAAACATTCAAGACCACATGAAAGTTAAAAGTGAAGAGAACCCCCTCACCTGCCAACAGTGTGGAAAAAGTTTCGTACGCAAAAAAAGCCTTAACAGGCACATAAAAAATCACACCAGAGTGAAGCCTTTCATCTGCCAACAGTGTGGAAAGAGTTTCCCTGAGAAAACCAAACTGAACCGGCACATGACCGTTCACACCGGAGAACGACCTTTCACCTGCCAACAGTGTGGAAAGAGTTTCTCCGACAGGCCAAAACTTTACAGGCACATGAGAGTGCACACCGGAGAGAGACCCTTCACATGTTCTCAGTGTGGAAAGAGCTTTACACAGAAAAAACACCTTCATACCCACATGAGTCTTCACACTGGACTGTGCCCTTACTCCTGCAAACAGTGCGGAAGGAGCTTCTCCCAAAAAGTCAATCTCAAGACTCACATGAGAACTCACACTAGAGAAAAGCCGTTCGCATGCGATCAGTGTGAAAAGAGTTTCACATACAAAAAAAACCTTAAAGTCCACATGCAATATCACACTGTTAGACTTCAAGAAAACCTGAACAACTCCATTCACGCGAGAGAGAGGGGCTTTATATGTCATCATTGTAGAAGGAGCTTTGAAGACAGAAAATGCCTTAAGAAGCATGTAAAAACTCACGCTGGAGAGAAACCATTCATGTGCGATCATTGTGGAAAGACTTGCGCAAACAAGAAAAGCCTTGAGATTCACGTAGGAATTCACATTGGAGAGAAGCCATTCATCTGCCTTCAGTGTGGAAAGAGCTTCCCCTACAAAGGAAACCTTAAGATTCACATGAGAGCTCACAGCGGAGAGAGGCCTTACAAGTGTCTTCAGTGTGAGAAGACTTTCATGTATCACTCAGGCTTGAGACGTCATTTACGGACTTACACACACTGCAAGCGTGAGCTTCATGTCAGCGTCACTGCGGCTGAACACTCCTAAGAGCATTTGAGCTGCGTAGCTGCAGCGGCTCCGAAGCTGTGCATGTCTTTTCAAACAGAGCTATACATTTGTTTGCAATATGTGTAATGATCTGTAAAATTGTAAATCTTGAAGTGCACAATACAAAAAAAAGTTATTGTCTCCCAAAATAAGGAATCGACTCTATGCAAGCTTATCGAGTCAAGTCACCTTTATTTAGTTGTTTCAAAGCACTGAACAGTATCAAATTGGAGAATGTATAATGACAAGATTAAACATTCAATTTTCAGCTAACAGCGTTTCATTATTGATTGGAGTTACGTGTTTTGTGTAAGCCAAAGTAAAGAGATGTGTCTTTAATCTAGATTTAAACTGACAGAGTGTGCCTGCCTCCCGAACAATGTTAGGTAGAGTGCTCACTCAAGTACTGAGGAGCTAAGCCATTCAGGACTTTATAAGTAATTAACAAGATTTTAATGTCTATACGATGTATGATAGGGAGCCAGTGCAGTGTTGACAGAACCGGGCTGATATGCTCATACTTCCTGGTTCTAGTAAGGACTCTAGCT
>JAUYWG010000106.1:0-34040 GCA_034779775.1 Enteromius afrohamiltoni | reverse complement strand
TTGTCTGACGTCTCTGTAACTCACTGCTGGTGTCTTCATACTCTGTTTGGCTGTCACATCGCTAATAAAGCTTTGCACATGGATCCAACTGAGTCTGAGAGTGTGTCACACTTATAACTGCTTAATTGTTGTTTGCCTGGTTTTATATTGTGTTTTTACCATGAAGATAGCCTTCAAAGCTGACAGCACTGAACACATGACTTTTATTATGAACTACTGTCATATAGACATTATTTTTCTGCCACAGTAATCTCAGTCACCTCTGGCTGTTTCTTTAAACATACTTTGAAATTACAAGTATTGTGAAAAGTGCTATACTAAACAAACTTGCCTTCATGGTTTAAAACAGAAATATTTCCAATATTGCTACATAACACCTAAACGTAGCTATACCAAGGTTATTACAGTTAACAAAAACGAACAAAAAGACTAAAACTAGAATTGAAAGAGCATTTTTGCTAACTGAAATAAAAACGAGAGTTAAAAAAAAGAAGAAAACTAACTGAAACTGTTTTGTGTATATACAAAACTAACTTAAACAAACTAATATTATAGCAAAAACGTCCTTTGTTTTCGTCTTTGTAAATAAGCATTTTGGGTTTAATTAAAATCTTTACTTCACGCTGCCAGATTTGAGCCAGGTGTTTGACCCGTATGGCACCACGTGGTCCGTGACTTCAAGTGTCCACAGTCTGTACGCGATGGCGCCAGCTAGCGTGATGGCTGCAGCGAAAGTTGGAAAGTGGATTATGAGTCCTAGGGCTGGGCGATATATATAGAATGATATATTATGCGCATCTCGTCAGTAAAGACGGTTCTTTGATTCAAATATAGTGTCTTCTTGGACAAACCTCAGCGAGTCTCTGGAAGTGCGGCGCAATCTCGAGTTTGTTTTCACATTGCGCACACACCTCTCTCTGCATCTACTCTGTTCAGCGAGCAGATGAGAGGAGCAGAGCTTTTGGTTAAAATAGATATTATGTTGCTTCTAACTCGCTTTTACATGCAAATATAGCCAAAATCACAGCACAGCCATTGTTCATATCTTATGTGTACTTGACATCAACAGACAACGTCTTGATTATAAATCAAGATTAATCCAGATTAAGATCTTGTAAAATAGAGCTAGTTTAGAAGGCTTAATAATGGGGTGCATATATATATATACTGTAACATGTGCTATGTTTGTTGTCATTCCCCATGTGCCTTTTGTTTTCTTCCCTGTGACCCAGTTTCTGTAAATTAGTCATTCTGTTCAGGTGTGCCTCGTTTATTATCTGTGATTGTCTGTTCTATATAAGTTGCCTTCTGTCCTTGAGTTAGTGTCCGTCATTGTCTATGTTAGGTTTGAGTTAATTTGCTCCATTGATTCTAATTTATGAAGATTAAACTATATGTGAAAGCTACCACGATTCTCTCCGTGCTTTGTCTCTGCACAACCGTGACAGAATGACGGACTAACACAGTTTTCCAAGGGTTATGCCCAAGGAAATCCTTGAACGCTTATGCTGGGATTTCCACCCTTTCCCACGGCACGAGGAGGAGGTCAGCCACCCGTGCTGGCGATGCCCGGCTGCAGACACTACCACCTCACAGACCCATCCCCGCACCACGTTCCGCAACCAGATGACAGCCCACAGCCCACGTCAACGGACTTGTCGCCAGAGCCGGAGGTGACCACTACCACAAAGCTTGAGCCTGGAGAACCTCAGTCTCCGTCTCTGTGGGAGTGTTGGTGGAGTTCGGTAGTTCTGTGGAGAGCTCCGCCCATTTTCCCACCGCTGATAAGGAGCGAGGTATGACATCAAGCTGGTATCAAGAACTGTCCGAAGTTTTTAAGAGCGATCTATTAGACTGGTTTGAAGAGGCACTTCCAAGCCATATTCTTCTTCCCCTCCCGCTGGTTCCGTCCAGTTTTTGTGATTCTGAGCTCCCTCTCGCACTCCCTCTTCGGCGCTTCCCGTTCCTTCTAGCGTCATTGTTCACCCTCTGCCAGCGTATGTGGATCAGTCTCAGGACTTGCTGGGTCATGAGGATCCCGTATCTCTGCCTCCAGCCATCAAACACCAGACTCCACCTCAATCCTCTGGCCTTGATGTCCCGCCTGGTCTCCCAAATCCATCAGCCACGCCGTTGCCCGTCGTCCCACCAGCTCAACTGGGCTCCATCGACTCTCCGGCTCTCTCCGTCAGTCGTCGACCATCCTCCGCCTTGGGACTCCACTCCTCTGGCTGCACCTTGTCCCGCTGTCCTGCCATCTCTGTCAGGCTCCTCCTTCCCTCCGGCTTCTCCTACGTCCTCAGTTGCCCTGGCTCCGCAGCTCTCCTCCAGTCCCCGCCCCTGCCTCGGTCGCTGGAGCCTGCGGCATTCCATCAGCCCTCCGGATCATCTGTGTCACCTTGGATCTCTGTCTGTGCGACTCCATCTTGGGCTCCGGCAGCGGCATCTCCGTCAGTCGCCCCGCCTGGAGTCGTCAGCCCTTCCTCCTCCATGGCTCCTCCCTCCTTCCACTTAGCCCTGGGTCTGCTTCGTCGCTGGTCTCTGCATCATCCTCTGCCTCCTTCTCCAGACTCATCCATGGCTCCTGTCATGTGCCTTTTGTTTTCTTCCCTGTGACCCAGTTTCTGTAAATGAGTGATTCCGTTCAAGTGTGCCTCGTTTATTATCTGTGATTGTTGGTTCTATATAAGTTGCCTTCTGTCATTGAGTTGGTGTCTGTCATTGTCTATGTTAGGTGTGTGTTAATCTGCTCCGTTGATTCTAATTTATGAAGATTAAACTATATGTGAAAGCTACCAGAGATTCTCTCTGTGCTTTGTCTCTGCACAACCGTGACATATACAGGTCCTTTTTTTTTTCAAAATTTGCATATTGTGATAAAGTTCATTATTTTCTGTAATGTACTGATAAACATTAGACTTTCATATATTTTAGATTCATTATATAAGCGGCCACTTCGCCGCAGGACTTCAGGTTACTTCGACTGAAGCAACGGGCACTTACAGTGTGGCATGGAACACAGTACACGTTCCCATGTCTAAGGTTACCTGAAAAGAGTAAGCTTAGCAAAATGGTCAGACCGTCTAGAGGCGGCTGACCATTCAATGTAAGCTCTCAATGCCCTGAGGGGATTAAAGTCATAGCCCTTGTCCGGGGGTAGCGCTGAAAGAGATACCACCTGCGCTCTGAACGGTGTGGAGAGCACCTCCAGTATATAACCAAGCCTTGGTTTCAGAATGACCTCTGAGTCATTGGGCCCAAATTCCAGGCAAGCGGGACTCACAGACAGTGCTTGCAAATTGCCTATTCGCTTAACTGTTGCCAATGACAGCAGCAGAACAGTCTTTAACATCAACGCTTTCACTGTAGCCATTTGCAGGGGTTCAAAGGGTGCACCTCTGAGTGCTTCAAGTGGGCAGATCCCACGTAGGCATGCTGCAAGGGCAAAGGGCCTGAGCTGAGTGGGCGGGGTCACCTGAGACAGACAGCTCCTTTGCATCAGAGCGGCTTCTGCGTGGGTCTTACCGAGGCAATAAACACACTCCTTGTTGCTCAATGTGCAGGAGGGTCCTGCAGGTCGAACAGCAGTGACCGGCATGTCAGTGCTCAGAAATTTGGTCTTTTAGAGAAATTTGCTCCTCTAGAGAAATGTGCTCTTCTGTGATAAACATTGGATGGTGGCAGGGGAAAATCCAGCTGCAAATGCGTTTTCAATGGCATTAGGCTTCGTAGTCAAGGACAGCAAAGTTGCACATAGCAGAGGGAGTAGAAATCTGAAGTCCTGCGGCAAAGCAATCGCTTACACAGCCCACTCAGGCGAGCTTTGGCAGGAGCTGCAGCCATTGGTTGGTGCAGCCCGGCAGCCAACCGATTGGCTTGTCCAGTTGGCACTGCTCTAGCCAATGGCTGTGCAGTTTTCACTGCGTGATTAAAAAAGGCTTCAGTTAGGAGGAAAAAAGGAGTTTTTCCCATGACGTCTTAGCAGACATAATACGAGTGAAGTGTCAACAGGGAACTATACTACCTGACGGAGAAGAGAATTCTAATGGAACTGGACTTAAAAACATGAGACTTGCATTGTTCCAGATCAGTGAAGTGACTTAATAAGAAAATTAACATAACTTTCAATATAAACATGTCCATAAGACATTTACAACGTAAAAAGTGTTGGTTGACACACACTTACCACATATTTTTTAATGAGTGTTTCCATGTCTTCATTGAGGTAGATATTTGGGCTCAGTACAAGCTGCACACTGACACAAGAAATGATTAAATACAAGCATGCTTAAGAATTGTTGTTGTTTACTTTTATCTGGTGTCAGCTGCTGCTGCAGACGATGATTAAAATTATTGAAGCACGATAATACAATAATGCTTTCTCATCAGTGAGCTGCAATGTGCTGATATTTATTATATACACAATATTTTACTTCAATACAAACTGAAAAGGATAGACAAAGATGTTTAACTGTGAAAACTGTATTAGTACAATTTTGTTTCTCAAAGCATCTTTGAGAGCCAATTTTCATTGAACATAATCAATGTTGTATGGGTTCAGTAGACAGCATGCGCATGCTGAACGTAAACAACGCTCCTGACATTGATCATTATTTTAGAACATATTATGAAACATGTAACAAGAACACCTTAAGGTCGAAGGTCGGATCTCCCGCCGGGAGCTTTTTTTCAGATTAAAACTGAAACTGCTCTGTCATATATGTTCCACACATATAATAACACATGTAATACAGCATTTAAATCTGTAAAGGGTCTATTTTTTTAAATACATTCACAATATCAAGAAAACATTCTGCTTTTGATAAATAAAGAAAATTAACAGGGTGCATTCCCTGATGTCTCTGTCTCCGTGATGATTAGATTAAAACACGTCAATCAAATGAACTGTAACTGCGAAACTGCGAAAACGTGACTCATAGACATGAGAGATATATGTGAAAGTCAGCCGGGCCAAACTCTAGGCACTCTTCTTCGACAGAGAAGGCTTGGAGGTCCCCGACCCTCTTGATAGCGAACAAAGCAATCAGGAGTGCTGTCTTTAATGACAGATAGTTTAGCTCGACTGAAGCTAAGGGCTCAAATGGAGCAAGCCACAGGCCAGTTAAGGCGATGGCAAGGTCCCAAGAGGGTACTGAGGGTGGTTTGGGGGATTGACCCGACATGCACCTCTAAGGAACCGTACGATGAGTTAGTGCTTACCTAGGGATTGCCCATCCACTGCATCACGGTATGCGATGGCAGCGACATACACTTTTACAGCCTGCGCTCCAACTTTTCCTGCAGGAGGGCAAGCACTACTGCAATCGAACATCTCTGTGGGTCCTCGTGGCGTGAGGAGCACCAGTCGAATAAACAGATCTCAGAGCTTGCCTCGTAGAGGGGGCTGTAGACTGACAGATGGTGTTGATCACGGCCGCTGGCAAGCCGGAAAGGTCTGCCGCGTCCCGTCCAGGAGCCAAACATGCCGGTTACAGAGATCGGGTCGCGGGTGCCAGATCGTGCCCATCCCCTGAGAGAGAAGGTCTCTCCTCAAGGGGATTTTCCAGGGAGGGGCTGCCGCGAGGAGCTTCAGTCCGGGAGGGCCAGTATGGCGCTTCCCACCAGCACTTGCTCCTCGTCCTCCCTGATCTTGCACATTGTCTGTGCAAGGAGGCTCACTGGGGGAAAGGCATACTTGAGGCCCGGAGGCCAGCTGTTTTCCAGCGTATCTGTGCCGAGGGGCACATCGGACAGGGAATAGAACAGGCAACAATGGGCAGACTAGACCAGAAGAGGTCTATCTCTACCTCGCCGAAGTGGCTCTATATCAGCTGGACTGCCTGGGGGTGAAGCCGCCATTCTCCAGGGTGGGTGGATTGACGTGAAAGCAGATCCGCCGCACGGTTGAGTGTGCCTGGAATATGAACAGCGCGCAGCGATTTCATCCGCGTCTGGCTCCACAGGAGCAGATGGCGGGCGAGTTGTGACATGCGGCGAGAGTCACCGTACGATCACCCAGCCGCTTCATAGTGGTACAGGTTAAGCCTTTACAGCCCAACCCGCCAAGAAGTGTGCACACTGGGAGCCGTCTCGTGAACGAGAGGCGGGACCGCAGTGTAGCGATGGTCATGCGTCCGTGCTGCTTCAGCATGTTCCCGGCCCAAGCATGACAGCGATCGTGTCCGTCACGACAGGAGGTGAGGAAACTGCCGCACTCAGAAAGGCACGGTTGTATAGGCATTCCGGAGAATGGCTATGAAACCGTGATGAAATTGCCCTTTTTTGATGCCAGGTTGTGCATGAGAGACCTTAAGCGACACTGCATGCACTCTTGAGGTCTCTTGCCGACGAGCAAAAAGGCTTGGCACTCTTTTGAGCCTTTTAAAAGGCTGCCAGTCTCACGGGTCCGTTGACATCTGCCCAGTTGAATATGCTACAACGACGCGGGAGCCTGAACTCGGACAGTAACTCTGAATATGAAAGTGTTCTCCTTCAGCAGGCTCAATACATCAGACGAGGCTCCGAAAGCTAAAAGCTGCATGTGCAGTCCAGCCATGCCCTCTTATACTCACGCTGTGATAAGGTGCACCTGGCTGTAATTATTGCACGCCAAAATTCATTGGCCTTTTCCAATAGATTCGAAGATGATTGGTCTCTCATGCAAGATCCCATATGTAACATTGAAGTGATTCGACTGAAAGGGTAACCAGATAATCCTCTGAATGATCCCCTTTCTCAACTACCTTGTTCAGTAGGTGGTACTACCTCAAAACGTGTGGTTGGAAAAGATGGATGTGGCACATGACCAGAGGTTACCCCGGAAACTCTTCCTTATTTTTAATTAAGGGGAAATAACATTTGAAAACATTTAGAAAAATAACCAAAAGGTAATAAAATGTAATCAGTCACACTGCTTTAGTAGGTGACACTTTATTTCATGGAGTCCTTGTCACATGTACTTACTATTAAAATAGCAACTAATTATGCATAATTACATTCAAGAACCCTAAAGCTTGAAACTGCACAATTTCTGTTGGTCTTAAACGAAAGATTGGCATTATGAAACAATTTTGGCAAATCTGAGGCAGAGAGAGTGCTTTCTGTACATAATAAAACATAATATAATTTTGTGGCAAAACATGGAAATTAGTGTTCGTCAGTGAATTAGATTCAAGCTGTAGTATAAAGTGTAACATTTAATGAATAACTGAAATATTTACACTACTTATTGAATTTTCAACAGGGTAATTGGTAACATTTTACAATAAGGTTCATTAGGTAACATTAGTTAACAACATTAGTTATCATGAACTATGATAGGACAAAAGTTCTACAGCATTTTATAATCGTTCTTAATGTTAATTTCAGCATTTACTAATACATTAATACAATTCAACACAATACAATACATTAAAACACAATACAGTACATAATCCACATTGTGCTTGTTAAAATTGGTTAATGCACGGCAAATTAACATGAAATAACAATGAACAGCTGTGTTTTCATTAACTAACATTAACAAAGATTAATAAATACTGTAATAACATGTTAGTTAATACATTAACTAATGTAAAAAAATGACACCTTATTGTTAATTGTTACCAGGTAACTTGTAATCTGTAGCCTATTAAATTTCCAAAGTCTTCCTGGCATACCTTTTCCCTAAATATTGCCATGAAGGATTCTGACTTCTGTTTCTGTCACGCAGCGGGCGTGTTCTTGTGTTTATGTTTATCATGTCCATGTGCTTCTTTGGTTGTTTTCATTTTGTTTCCCCCATGTGCTCTGCTCATTTGTATCCCCACCCTGCTCATTAGTGTTCGATTGTCTGCCAGCCGTGTCTACCAGGTTTCTTATGTTTTGTCTTTGATTAGTCTGTGCACTTAAACCAAGCTCTGTCTAGTGTTCAATGTCAGATTGTTGGTTTGCGTAGATTTTTCGTTCAGCATTTTGGTTATTTTTTTTTAAACGTTCTCATTTATTTGAAATTCTTTCTTTGAGCTTGTTTGTCCACTGAGGAAGCAAGAGCCCGACACCCCCAGCAATTTGTTACAGTTTGCATGCTCTTCTTTTCTGGTCTCCATAGAAATCAATGTTAAAACAAGTGTGTGTGTGTGTATATATTTATATATTTAAAAAAAGGTAAATAGACAGGTATCAGTTGCTTTAAGCGATGGAAACTTGGCAGGGAAGTAAGGTAAAATGTCGTTACTCAAGAATCATAACAACACATCTGTCTGTCTTTCTTTCTGTCTATACATTTGAAGCAGTAAGTATTTAAAATTTTATAAATTTGCCCCATTATTTTCATTGGAAAGCCACTATGTTCAGATATACAGAGAGCGGCACATGATCTATGCATTTTATTTGGTGAAGCCATATTCTATTTTAAGAGCAAGAGGCAGAACAAAAACACCCACACAAATGACAAATTTTCCGATATACAGGGTTAAAGCCTTCTCACACACACTGAAACAAAGAGAGACTGACTAAAATCAAAAATGTAGTAAAACCAGTTCAAAGCACTTTTGCATTTGTTCTTTAATTAATTGTTTAAGATATGAGTCATTAGAACATGTCAGAAGTGCGATACCTTTTCCCACAAATGTTACTTAAGTAACAGTTAAATTCTTTGTGTAGTAGCTGTCATTAGAAGAAAAAATAAATACTGAGAATGTGACATTAGTGACAAAGTTTCAATATTTCAAGAAAAGTTGAGTGTAGATAGATTGCTGCTTGCTTTGTAAACCTTATCACTGCCAAGGCTATGGCATTGAAAATCACGAACAATATGTTTAAAGCTTTGTAAATTATTTTATATTTATCATTTTACAAGTTCAACACATGTGAACGCTACCACAAAGTTGTTTTTATGAGTGAGAAACTCAAAATTTTCTGAGATGGGCCCATGACAGTGAGAAACATGTTGGATGCAATGGACACAAAGATATACATTGTCTTTTTTTACAAGAAATATTTTGAAATGAATAAAACAACTTCATTCATCATTTTGTAGATAAAGAACTAAAGAAAAGATTGCAATCTTGTTCCGACCAAAGTGACTTGAACACATGACATCATTAATATGACGTGTTAGCACATAAATACGAATGTCCCAGTAGGATTTGAATGCAGCATATGATCATCAAGGATTATGGGAGATGAAGTCTATGAGAGAGTGGCAACGGAATGGGATGGAGTGCCTTCTGGTTCTTTCTTTTCTAAGCTGTCTCCTGGTTCTCCCGTGCTTAGGTTTCTGCTTTGTGTATATCCTTGAATTTTTCAATGCTTAGACAAATTTAATTTTGGGAGGGGAGCTAGTTTCTCATTGGTTCCCACTTTTTTGGGAACGGAAATGCTCTAAAACGGCAGCTTTGCCAGACTAACTGCTCGCGAAATTGAATATAGCATCACAGGAAGTATGGGCGGGCCGGGCCCAGGCTACTACTTTACTGTATTTTTCATCAAATAAGTGCAGCCTTGATGAGCATATTTTTTTTTTTTTTAAATGGTACTTAACACAAACTTTTGAATTAAAGTGTATCTAGGTAGGAATTATCCAACCTCAAGTATTCAGTACTTTCAGTGAAGGATATTTAATGCCCACAACTCTTTCAGCTAGTGTTTAATATTGATGAAGTGAATTACACATCAGTCAGAAAAAAAGCTTTTCCTTCTTCAGGTAAAAGGACATGCATCCCTCTCTAGGCGGTAGTAAGTTCAGATAATTTTATTTTTTTTTTTCTCCCCTTAGAAAAGAATGTCAGCTAACAGCATGCAAAACCAATTTTAGGCCATGATACATATTCAAGTAAGTTCAAAGAGAATGAAACTCTGAAATTAAGTGTCTCATGGCCACAGTATTTTCACACCAGACATGTACAATGGGGATTCCGATAGGTTATCCCGTCACCTGTCTTTGAAATGAATAACCACAACACCGCATAGAGGAATAAGCATGAAGGACTTTGTAAATCAGTTTCCATTTCACATTTTAATTTAGGTTAAAGTGTGTCATGTGTCATTTAAAAATTAACGTGAAAAAGGCAGTCCTCAAAATATTAACCCAATATTGACAATTTCACTTAGCAAAATGGAATTACAAATTTAAGAATCTTTTTAAGATATTCTAAACCGGTAGAGGACTTCCAGGTGGAGGATGGAGTAAGACGTGGGTTCTGTAGCTCCGCTAACTTTCGATAAAACAAGACAACATAAAACTCGTTAGTGCTCCTGCAGCTTTATTAGTGTGTTCATCACCGTACAATTTGCATGTGTAGAAATGCCGCCGAAGAAGTTAGTCAGGAAAGATGCCGCTGAGGGAGAAAGTTCGCCCAAGACTGGGGACGTGTGGGAAGATGAGGCCAGCTCAACAGCAAGCAGTCCGGTGTCAAAGTGTCATCACAGAGAAAGCTAACTTTCAACGGTCGCTCCATTCAGATCTTCAGGCGGTGGTCAAACGTTGGGCAGCTTTTATCAGGGTGAGACAGATCCTGCAGGATAAACCTGGTGTGAAGTTTGACATTCTGTATCCAGCAAAGTTGCGGGTGACTTATAATCAAGGGGAGAAACTGTTCACCGACGCGAACGAAGCATGGAAATTTGCGATCGAACATTTAGGCACAGATAAGTAAATGCGGAATAATAGTTCAGAAACGTTAAGACTGTTGATTTGTTAAAGTCTCTGTTATTCTGCGGTCTTACACCTGGACTCTGAGGAAGTTTCAGCGAAGTAAAATGCGGAGGACGGCTTTTCTTTTCTTTGTGTGCTTTATTATAATGCAACCTTTTTATTGCCTTCTACTTCGTGCTAAGTTATGCTGTACATTTGTTTCTGTAACAGCTAAACATTTTGTTGGGTGGGTGGGTTAGTGCTAAAGGTTTTCATGGTAACATCTTTCAGGCTGTACAGTAGGTAACGTGTTGGAACAAATCAGTAATCATGTAAATGCAAAGGGGGCATCTTTGAGTTTCTCCACTTGGAGAAAAGGTCTAAATGAACCAGTTAAAAGAGGAAAAATAATGTCACATTTAAAATCTCTGTTTTCAGATATTATGTTTCTACAAAAGACTCATTTGAAACATACTGCTTATTTTAGACTGAGATGCAAATGGACTGGACAAGTGTATCATTCAAATTTTTCCTGCTAAATCTAGAGGAACAGCTATCCTTATCCGTAAAAGAGTCCCTATTAAATATAATTTGACCATTGCAGATAAAGAAGGGAGATAAGTGAATGTTGCTGGGGAAGTATCTGCTCTGCCGTTAACACTAATAAATATATATGGACCAAATTGTGACTAACCTGAGTTCTTTAAAAAGGTGTTTGATTTAATTCCAAATATATCAGATACAAATCTCATAATTGGGGGAAATTTTAATTGTGTCCTAGACGCATATTTAGACAAATCATACTCAGCAAAATTTATTAGCTCAAACTCCAGTAAATTTTTGAATTCTTATGTAACTAACTCTAATATGTGTGATGTGTGGAAAACTCTCAATCCTACGGCTAGGGAATACTCCTTTCATTTGCAAGTTCATAATTCATATACACGAATAGATTATTTCATTCTCTATGGTAAACTCATGTCCCAAGTTGATACAGTTAAATATCATAATATAATTATCTCCGATCACAGCTCAACGACTTTCTCTATTAAAATAGATAATATGGAGACTCCACAAAGAAATTGGAAGTTTAATTCTCAGTTACTCACAAACAAAATATTTATCAACCACTTAAAAAAGGATATAAAAACCTTTTTTCAATTTAATGACAAGCCGGACATCTCTATGGGTGTAAGGATTCACGGGAGTCATGTGGATCCATTCGCAACAATTTTAATAAGAGTAGTCAGACAGGCGAGGATCGGTACACAGGAAAACAGGTAGATAACGGAACAGCGAGAACCAGTCCGACGTCGGGGCCTCCCACGAGGTCTGGGGACCGGCTTCTCAGGGTGATCCTGATGGAAGCATTCGGTAAGTGTGGGGTCCAGGATGTCCTGGGCGTTGACCCAAGATCTCTCCTCTGGGCCGAAGCCTTCCCAGTCCACAAGATACTGGAGGATACGTCCCCGACGTCTTGAGTTCAGGATCTCGTTAACCTGGTAGATCTCCTCCTCCTCCTGGAGCAGGGGAGGAGCCTCTGGTACCACGTCCTCGTCCTGGTCCCCCTCCCCGTCCGGGGCAGCAGCAGGCTTTAACAGAGAGGAGTGAAAGGTGGGTGAGATACGGTAACATTGAGGTAATTCTAAGCGGTAAGATACAGGAGTTATCTGTCTTAGGATTTTAAAAGGACCCACGTACCTCGGGCTGAGTTTGCGGCAGGGAAGGTGCAGACGGAGGTCCCTTGTGGAGAGCCAGACCCATTGGCCGGGTTCGTAGTCGGGGTGAGGACGGCGGAGACGATCAGCCTGGGTGGCCACCCTCCGAATGGCTTGTTGCAGCTGCACGTGAGCGGCGTCCCAAGCTTGTTCACTCCACCTGTCGGAAGACGTGCTCTAATATGGCTTGAGCAGTCTCCCAGGTGGTGGGCAGCTTGGGTAAGGGAATGAGTCGACAGGCCCTGGAGAAGCGGTTGACTACCGTGAGGATAGCAGTGTGATTCTCGGAGGAGGGCAGGTCCAGGACTAAGTCCACGGCGATTTGGGACCAGGGTCTTTGGGGGACTGGCAGAGGTTGGAGCAAACCGGCGGGTCGTTGCCGAGACCCCTTGGTCATCTGACAAACGGCACAGCGTGAGATGAAGCTGTGGACGTCAGGGGTTAAGGTTGTCCACCAGAAGCGGTTAGAGACCAATTCGGACATGGTCAGGATCCCAGGATGGCCCGCGCTGGGGTTGTTGTGTATGAGGTGCAGCAGGCGAGCCCGGAGGACTGCAGGCACAAAGGTCTTGTCCGGTGGGCACTCCGGGGGTACCGGGGCCAGGATGATGGCTGGTGAAAGGATGCTCTCAGGATCCGTTGTTTCAACTGGCTGGTCGTGCAAACGGGACAGGGCGTCGGCCTTACTGTTCTTCGACCCGGGCTGGTACGTGATCTTGAATTCGAACAGGGTGAAGACCAGCGAGCTTGTCTGGCATTCAGTCTCTTAGCCGAGCGGAGGTACTCCAGGTTGCGGTGATCTGTGTGGACTGGGAAGGGTTCCCTCCCAGCCTCGAGCCAGTGCCGCCATTCCTCCAGTGCGGCTTTCATGTCCAGAAGTTCCAGGTCCGCAACATCATAATTTCTCTCAGCCGGTGTGAGCTTTCGGGAGAAATAGGCGCATGGGTACAGCTTCTCTGGTGTGCCGTGGCGCTGAGACAGCATGGCTCCCACTCCAGTGTTGGAGGCGTCGACCTCTACAATGAACTGTCGGGTCGGGTCGGGGTGACGGAGGATCGGGGCTGTAGTATATTTTGTTTTTAGTTCCTGGAAGGCAGTGTCACACTCAGGGCTCCAGGGTAGTCGTTTGTGTGTTCCCTTAGTCAGGGCTGTCAGTGGGGCGGCGCTCAGGCTGAAGTTCCGAATAAACCTGCGGTAGAAGTTGGCAAACCCTAGGAACCACTGGAGGTCTTTTAGGGTCTGGGGCCTAGGCCAGTTGACAACTGCTGCCACCTTGGTCTCGTCCATGGCCACGCCGTCTTGGCTGATTATGTAACCGAGGAAAGACACCCTTGTCTGATGGAACTCGCATTTACTGATCTTGGCGAAGAGATGGTGCTTGATAAGGCATTGGAGCACGGCCCGGACGTGACTGATGTGTACCTTGAGATCCTCTGAGTAGATCAGGATGTCATCTATGTAGATAATGACAAACCGATGAAGCATGTCCCTGAATATCTCGTTTACTAGGGCCTGGAAGACAGATGGACTATTGGACAGTCCGAACGGCATGACGAGGTACTCGTAGTGTCCCATGGTCGTGGAGAAGGCCGTCTTCCACTCGTCCCCTTCACGGATGCGCACAAGGTTGTAGGCGCATCTGAGATCCAGTTTTGTGAAGAAGTGAGCGGACCGCAGTTGTTCCAGAGTGGAGGGCACCAGAGGCAAGGGGTAGCGGTATTTTATGGTGATGTCATTGAGAGCTCGGTAGTCTATGCAGGGCCTCAGTCCTCCATCCTTCTTCTTAACGAAAAAGAAACCCACAGAGGTGGGAGAGGTGGACGGACAGATGAAGCCCTTGGCTAGTTCCTCCTTGATATACTGATCCATGCACTCAGTCTCTGGTTGAGATAGGGGAAAGATCTGTCCGCGGGGCACTACGGTTCCAGGTAGGAGATCGATAGCGCAGTCCAAGGGACGGTGTGGTGGTAACTGGGTGGCTTTCCTCTTGCTGAATGCAACTCTAAGGTCCTGATACTCAGCAGGAAGTGTGTCGAGTTCTGGATCCTCCTCGGGCGTGAGTTGCAGATGACTGATGTGCTTGGGGGGAGTGCTGAGGCAGTTCTCTTGACAGTAGCTGGACCAATGGAGGACCTGGTGTTCTTTCCATGAGATGATCAGGTCGTGGAGCTCTAGCCAGGGGAGTCCAAGGATGACTGGGTGTTCGGGGGAGTGCAGGGTGTAGAACTGGATGGTTTCGGTGTGAAGGGGACTGGTGCGCAGAGTCAACGGGGCCGTCTGAGCGGTTATCTTGCCGGTTCCGAGGGGTCGGCCGCTGAGGGCTGCCACGGCAACATTGGGGGTACATGGAAGCAAAGGTAGGTCATTGTCAGATGCAAACTGGACATCAATAAAGTAATGCGTGAGTGACAAGATGGCGGTTCTGCACACCCAACTCAACCTCCATCTTCATAGCTGAGTCAAGGGAAACTGCACTCAACCGGTAAGACTTGGGTCAGGTAGGCCGAACTGGACAGGAGGCACGAAGGTGGCCCGACTTCCCACAGTAGAGGCAAAGACCGTTCTCCATCCGGCGCTCGCGCTCCTCCAACGAGAGGTGAGTAGCCCCGATCTGCATGGCTTCTACGGACGGCGTGGTGGTGGTTGAGGCTGCTGCGGCTGGGAAGCGCCAGTTCCGCCAGGAGCGCATGAGTTGATCAGTTGTAATGGCCAGATCCATATACTGCGGAAGTGTGAGATCCTCTCCTCAACAGGCCAGCTCAGTCTGAAGCTCCTCCCTGAGTCCTCGACGGTAGAGCGACAAGAGGGGGTCGCTATCCCATCCATTCTGTGCGGCGAGAGTTCTGAAAGTCATAGTATAATCAGCTGCTGATTGAGAGCCCTGCTTTAGCCCAAGTAGTTCGTCCTTGGCGTCTCTTCCATCCGCGGGATGATCGAAAACCTTGCGGAATTGACGGAGGAAGCTCTGATATGAAGGAAAGGCCATGCGACGGCCCTCCCATAAGGCCGTCACCCAGTCCAGGGCCTTGCCGGTCAACAGCGAACAAATCAGCGAGACTTTGGCATCGTCGTCGGCGAAACACACAGACTGAGATTTCATATAGATATCGCACTGGAGGAGGAATCCTTTGCACTTGTCTGGGGTCCCGCTGTACTTCTTGGGGATTGCGAGGCGCGCTGGGCTTGCGTGGCTGGCTGAGGCCAGGGGAAAAGCAGCGGTCGGCGGATCCGCGGGCGTACTCTGGGCGGTGAGGGCCTGGATGGAGCTTACCAACTCTGCAGTCAACGAGGTAAGCTTCTCTAGTTGCTGTCGATGGGTGAGCAGTTCTGTAGCTTGCCGGCTCACCTCATCGATGACTTGCCGCATGGTTGCTGGATCCTCTTGGGGTGAAGTCTTCTGTAAGGATTCACGGGAGTCGTGTGGATCCATTCGCAACAATTTTAATAAGAGTAGTCAGACAGGCGAGAACATCCAAGTATAGAAAAATATAAAAAATTTTGCGCACTTAAATATAAATTGAATGACATTCTCTCTTCTACTTTTCAGTACGTGAAACAAAAATACTTTGAATTCGGGGATAAGCCTCAAAAACTAGCTCGACAACTTCATAAAACGGCATTGGAACCAACAATATACAAAATTAAATCAGACACAGGTGAAATCTTTACTTCTTCTAAGGATATAAATAGCAGGTTTCAAACGTTTTATGAGACACTGTATACGTCTAAAGGAAATATAGACTCTACAGTAACTACTGAGTTTCTAGAACAGCAGAAAATGCCCTCATTAAATCAAGATCAAGTTGTGGAGTTAAGTGCAGAAATCACTGTTAAAGAAATTTCAGATACCATAAAATCTCTTAAAGGATGTAAAACTCCTGGTCCAGATGGATTTGGTAACGAATTCTATAAGGTCTGCAACAATCTACTATCACCGTATTTACATAGGGTTTATAAGCAGGAATTTATAGATAAGTCCCTACCATCTTATCTAAATGAGGCAATTATTACTGTAGTTCCAAAAAAAGGAAGAAACCCAGAGGAACTTGGCTCTTATCGACCGATCTCACTCTTAAATTCGGACCAAAAAATTTTGGCAAAAACTTTGGCAATCCTGATTGAACACAGTAATTAGAAACCTGGTGCATCCAGATCAAAATGGTTTTATACCAGGTTGTAACTCTTCCTCTAACCTTAGCCGTCTTTTTAACATAATTTACACATCCAGAGGTAGGCAGCGAGATCTAGCTATTCTGTCATTGGATGCAGGGAAGGCATTCGATCAAATTGAGTGGCCTTACCTATTTGCCGTACTAAAGATGTTTAATCTTGGAGATAATTTCAATGCATGGATTAAACTGTTGTACTCTAGTCCGTCTGCAAGAGTTCTCACAAATCAAACATTGTCTTCTCGTTTTGAATTACACAGGGGTGCAAGACAAGGTTGTGCATTGTCACCACTTTTGTTTACATTAGCGATCGAGCCATTAGCTGAGGCTATTAGAGCACATACTGGAATTACAGGCTATAAAACTAGAAGTATGGATAATAAATTAGTGTTATATGCGGATGATTTAATTTTATTTATTTATGAATCCAAGAGTAGCATTCCAAGTATCCTTAATTTGATTAATCATTATGGTACATTCTCGGGTTATAAAAATTAATTGGGACAAGAGCGTGCTAAAGCCAATCTATATTGAAAATTCTACTTGGCTTCAACATTTCCCCTTTAAGATTGCTTCAGAACAACTTACATACCTAGGAATTGTGGTGACAAAAATGTAAACCTAAAATTCATCTATGTAAACCTAAAATTCAGGGAGGGCTTGCACTGGCAAATTTCCTTTACTATTATTGGGCTGTAAACCTTAAGGCCTTGATTTCCTGGATAGATTTTACACCGGGGAGGAGAATTGCTTGGTGTTGGAACAGGAGGAATGTCTCCTCTATTCGATTAATGCAATACTTTTAGCACCAAAAGGTAAAGCTAGTTCACATTATAATCACAACGAAACACAGGGGATTTATACATAAATGGAAAATTTGCTTCCTTTCAGTAGCTATGCGAGAAATACAGTATTCCTTCTAATTACTTCTTTAGGTACCTCCAGATCCAGACTTTGTGAAGTCTAATATTCCCAATTATGTCACAGCTACACCCATGTATCTGGATACATTTCTACAAAGATGTCTTAGGGATGGCAGTACCATCTCCCGGCTTTACAAGGGTTTAGATCAGGTGAAAAGTCCATCTATGGAGAGCATTAAATTTGCCTGGGAAAAAGAACTTGCAGTAGAGATTCCAAGTGAAATCTGGCAACAAAGTCTTGAACAGATTCACAGATGTTCCATTAATGCAAGACATTGTCTCATTCAGTTTAAAGTACTTCATAGGCCTTATTACTCCAAGTGTAAATTGAATAAAATATTTCCAGAAGTGTCTCCATTATGTGCAAATGTAAGTTTTCAGATTCCACACTGTCGCATGGTTATGTTTTATGTCCCACATTACAGCTTTCTGAAACAAATTATTTCAAGTCTTTTCAAATACATTGGGCATTCATATTGAGCCAGATCCTATATTAATCATATTAGGAGTTTCTGAAGAATTTTTAAGACTTACACTTGTACAACAGTTTGTTTCATATGGGCTGATTGTATAGCACTTTGGGTCATGTTCTTAGGTGGGAGGGAAGTATTTATTTATTGCTTTTGTTTTATTTATTTATTTTAATATTACTTTTTCTTATGTTTATATACTCTTTTGCCTTTAGTGAATGTTTTGACAATAACATAGTTTCAGGAGAAGTGCGGCACGAATTAAACACAACCGGCTCCGCATTACCTAATCTGTCACCTCGTTAGCAATTGCCAATCACAAATCTTCTTTCTTACTATAAATAAACCAGTTTCCCTTTCATTCGCATCTCGCTTTCATGCACGATCGCTCATGTGCATCAAGCTCTGAATCCTCAGACTACCTTCGCGAGGAGCCCACTCCTCCTCCAAGCCTCAAAGCTACACCGGCCAGCCAACAGGTTGCCGCACCACCTGTCACTCAACAAGAGACCGCGGTGCCCAGCAGAGGCAGAAAGCTCACTAGGCCTTCCAGCTCTCCAGCAAGGTGCACCCGATCCCACTCGCCACCTCCTACCAGAAACCAACCCACATCTCCGGCCTCATATTATGCATCTGCCCGCTCTTCCACAGGGCGTTGGACCATCATTTATCTTCGCCAAACACTCCAATCTGCCGGTATCCCGTTCTCAAGCAAAGCCAACAAGCAAGACTTAGTAAAACTCTTGAACACTCACCTTCCAGATGCCACTCCTCCAGCCAACACACCGCACACCAACACACCAGCCCAGGTCTACTGGGGTGCTCTGGACCTAGATTTACATAACCGGGTTTTCACCGGCTGCCGCAATTTCACCTGCGCGATCTGCAGGTCCACTACCCACTCTTCCTCCACCTGTCCCCTTTCCTCCCACCCTTCTTGTTCCCCTCCTGAACAACCCAAGTCTTCCAGCTACATTCCAAAAATTCCCTCCCTTTTTCAACAACTCATCACCCGCCGTCCCACCGCTTCTAACCAAACCATTTGCCTTAATTTCAATGTCCATAAATGTCATCGTTCATCATGCCGCTACCTTCATGTCTGTTTTTTCTGCTGGGGGGCCCACTCCAAGCTGTTCCTCCTTAAATAAAAATAAAGATTTTTAAAGATTTTAAAATCTATACAATGTTTGATAGTGTCACGCCATAGGCGTTGCCTTGTTCCTTGTCTGTTGTCTTGTGCCTGTGTTTTTGCTTATGTCTAGTTCCATGTGCTCTTGTTTACCTTCTGTATCTCCATGTTGTTTCTCATTTGTAACTCCACCCTCGTCATTGGCGGACGCCAGTCCAACCTCGCCAGAGCCGCACAAAACACCTGTGGTTCCTAGCCTGTCAGTGCGGTCGCCAGATCCACCTAAAAGCTCTGCGATTCACAAACCGCGGAGAAACAACTTCAAGCATGTGTCACAGCGAGAGGGGCCATGTTTCTGAGTCGCTTACTCAGTGCCAGTTTCACCACCAAAGGCACTGTTTTTAACTCATTCAATGCGGGGTCCTAGCCCCGTAGCACGGTACGAGGAGCCGTGTCAGGTCCAGTCAGTCCCGGTTTCTCAGCCTGTCGAGCTATCAGAGGTCTGTGACCAGACTCATGGTGGCCAGATCCGCCAGACCCTGTCTTTGATCCCAATCCTGAGTGGCCTGATCCGTCAGACTCGGTCTGTGATCCGGATCTAGCATGGCCGGAGCCGCCAGACCCAGTCTGTGCTCCGGACCCAGTATTGCCGGATCCGCCAGACCTAGTCTGTGATCCAGGTCTCTAATCACCTTATTCACCTGAGCTCCACGAAGACTGTGAGACCTGCACTACCTCTGGAGATGTCGGTTCCGGCTGTAGAATCCCCAGAGGCCCCACTGGTGGCTGCTTAACCCAAGGAGGTCGCTGTCTGTTTCGCCCAGGTGGGCGTTCCCGCCACCTGATCCACCCTGGAAGGCTTCCAGGTGGTCTGCTCCGCCATCTGCACCACCCTGGAGAGCACATAAACTGTCAGGTTGACTCAGGAGAGCATTACCAGTCCCCAGTAAGCCCAGGTGAGCTGCTCCTCCATCTGATTTTCCTTGGAGGGTGGTTCTCCCGTCAGCTCCGCCCAGGTGGAAGTCTCTGCTGCCTGCTCTGCCTTGGAGGGCTTATGAACTGTCAGGTCGGCCCAGGAGGGCAAGGTCGCTGCCTGGAAGGCCCAGGTGGTCTGCCCTGCCATCTGCACCGCCCTGGGGAGCACATAAACTGTCAGGTCAGCTCAGGAGAGCATTACCAGTCCCCAGTAAGCCCAGGTGGGCTGCTCATCCGTCTGATCCGCCTTGGAGGATGGTTCTCCCGTCAGCTTCGCCCAGGTGGAAGTCTCCACCGCCTACTCCGCCATGGAGGGTGTTCCCGCCATCTGGCATTCCCACCTTGCCACCCCCTTTGTGTGAACTTTTCCACCTCCTAGCTACCTCCCTCCTGTATGTATCTTTTGCGCGTCTGGAAGCCGTGACTTTGAGGGGGGGCTATGTCACGCCATAGGTGTTGCCTTGTGCCTTGTCTGTTGTCTTGTGCCTGTGTTTTTGCTTATGTCTAGTTCCATGTGCTCTTTTGTATCTCCATGTTATCTCTCATTTGTAACTCCACCCTCGTCATTAGTGTTCACTCCCTGCCAGCCGTGTATGTCCAGGTGTTCCCCATCCTCCTTTAATTGTGTCTTGTATTTAAACCATGTCTTTTGGTATGTTCAGTCTCTGTCGTTAATGTTATGTTGTTTAAGCTTTGTGGATGTCCGTTTGTTCAGCCCTCAGTTTTGTTTAATAAAAGTTTATTTTGTGCATCTCCCTCTCCGAGTTTCCCTGCCTTCGCTGGAGAGCGTTCATTGCCAGTTCATCATCGTAACAAATATGGAGCCAGTGCCGTGTTGCCAGAACCGGGCTAATATGCCCATGCTTCTTGGCTCTAGTAAGTATTCTAGCTGCTGTGTTTTGAATCAGCTGTAGTATATTTATCAAGCATGCAGAACAACCACCCAATAAAGCACAACAATAGTCTAGCCTGGAGGTCATAAACGCATTAATTAACATTTCTACATTTGAATTTGAGAGCGTAAGTCGCAATTTAGATATGTTCTTAATATGGAAAAACACAGTTTTACAGATGCTAGAAACGTGACTTTCAAATGAAAGATTGCTATCAAGCAGCACACCTAGGTTCCTAACTGATGAGGAAGAACTGACAGAGCAGCCATCAAGTGTTAGACAGTGTTCTAGAGTATGACATGTGGGGTTTTCAGGTCCGATAATCAACGCCAACGTTTTTTTCAGAATTTAACAGTAAGAAATTACTTTTTATCCAATTTTTTAATATCAGCTATAATGTACATTCCATTAGTTTCTCAATTTGGTGTTTTATCTGGCTGAGAAGAAATATAGAGCTGAGTATCATCAGCATAACAGTGAAAGCTAACACCATGTCTCCTGTTAATATCTCCCAAGGGTAAAATGTAAAGTGTAACAAGTAACAGCCCTAGTACTGAGCCTTGAGTTTTTCCATATTGCACTTGTGATCGATATGATACCTCCTACAAACTGATAGCGGTCAGACAAGTATGATTTGAACCATGCCTAGTCTAGTCTATTCAAGAGAATGTTGTGGTCAATAGTGTCGTACACAGCGATAATAATGAGATACAACCACGATCAGATGATAGAAACACATGCATTATTAGTAATTAAGCACATATTAATGCCTTATTCTACATGACTTTATTCTACATCTCTAATTCTACCCAATACCTAAACTTAACAACTACCTTACTAACTATTAATAAGCAGCAAATTAGGAATTTACTAAAGGAAAGCTTTGCTGCCATACCATGGGTGCAGTAGGTGCAATGCTGGGGACTATTTTCAGGCTCTTCTTAAGTGCCTGAAAATGTTGGGCACTATTTTCACTGTGTAATATCTTTGAGCCTTCTGCACCCATGGTATGGCAGCAAAGTTCCTTGATTACTACACCAGAATGAGATTATAGTTCCTAGCCATATTGGTTTAAAAAAATCCCAACTTTTCATTCCTTAAACAATGTCATTAGAGAAGAGTCATGTTTTAAATAGGAAAAATATAGAAACTTTTTGGTCATTTTTGAGCAAAATGCTAATGGTCTAATCAGATTCAATGATTTACGCTAATCTGCAGCTAAAAGTGTTAGTGCCAGACCTGGAGACCATCTGAAAGAATTTTTAAAACGGTAAAACTCAACTGTTTAAAGGAGTCATTCAAAGCCAATTTTCCACATGCTAATATGATTCTTTAGGGTCTTAATTGAAAGTTTGTACTCCTTCACTCCTTCAGCTACGCCTCGTCCCTCCATCCCTCTGGCTCTGTCAGGCTCCTCCTTCCCTCTGGCTCCACCTCAGTCCCCTGTCGGTCTGACTCCACTGTGGCTTTCCAGATCCCTATCTCCGCACCATGCACAAGAAGGCTAGTAACAGATGAATTAATCAAGCAATTACGAATTATATACAGTGGTGGCCAAAACCTTTAGAACACTTGGCATATTTAAGAGTTTTTGGATGTTTTATGTGGAATTGTTTGAAATATAATAAAGATAAAATCATTGCTGGAACTACCTGTCATAGAAGGAAAACTGCTGGAACATTGAAAATGATTGACTGGCCCCCTTAAAATCCAGACCTCAAACGAATCAAGCAGAATCGAGTTTTTGAGTATTGTACATTCAAAGGAAAGCCTCTGGCTTGAGTTACTAAAGGCATGGGCTTCTAGACGCTCCATCACTGAACACCAGAAAAGGGGTGGAGCTGTGAGGATGAAGGTGGCCGAGGCGCCCTCCAGGGCGGAGCTGACGGCGGAGTGGATAGAAAAAAAGTTGGACTCACTTCCTCTGATATTTGTTGTTTTCAGAGCAACTATCTGCATGTTTCATGAACATTATGAAATAAAATATGTTTTGGACATTTTCAGAACTGTCAGGTGTTCTAACAGTTTTAGCCACCGCTTTATATATAATAGACAATAATAAAATTACAGATAATCACATTTAGAATTCTCAGAATCTTTTTATGTGTTGTAAATATAAATATTAATATAAATATATATCTGCAATATAATTATTGTGGAAATACAAGACGTATTGGTGTGTTTGTTTAACTTGAACTGATAACTGAAAAACCTCTGAGACAACCGAACAAAGGAACATAGGACCACTAGACAAATGATCCTCTGGGATCACAGAAACCAAGACTGCTAAACAAGGAACCTCTAGGACCAGTGAAGCTGGAACCATGTAAACCATTAAAGCCAAGTCCACCAAGATCACTAAACCTTCATAACTTCCTTTAGCAATATAACGATTCAATTCTAGCTTACACAATTGCAATATTTTGATCAAATTGAAGTGATTATGAAGCCTGAATAAGCTCTGGTAAAAAAAGTGGACAAGGTGGGGCTGGAGGGATAGAGTAGTATAGTTATGGCAAGCCAGGCAGATACAGCATATCCAGAGGGAGACTATATGAGGATCATGAGGGTTAGGACCATATCAAATTTGGCTTTTTATTTGTCCCATTCCATTTGTGTTAAAAACATAAATGGTACCCCAATTTGTGTGTTTTGTTAAGAGAGGTGAAATTTTACTTTTGTCAATGTGTAATTTTCCCAAATAATTTTAGAAACCTTTAACACTCTAAATATTAAAAGACCTAGCACATACCACATAACAATCCCCTGGCAACAACTGTGGTGTGAAAGTCATTATGGACAAGCAGATATCTTTTGTATTTTTTCATGGGCCAATGTTTTGGGATTTTGGGCAATCTAAAATGACCACTTAACAAAGATTATGTTTTGGCAGCTACCTGTCATAGAATTAGCCAGTGACATGGTTATGCGCACTATATTAAAAGTTGCTTTGGTATGAAATAATGTGCAAAGAAAATGTCAATGTTTGTAACTGCTTCATGGGGTTTCTGACACAACGCAGGTCTATTTTTCCTGCTGAGAAGCCAAAGATTTCTGCATTAAAGGACAGCAAGACCATTTTCTTCAACATGGTGGCGTCTACAAAGCTCCAGTGGATTTCAGGTGATGTCTCCTTCTGTCACCACACTGAGCCTTAGTTCCTCATTAGGAGCATATCCTGAGCCTGGATGCGCTTCGGCAGCCTCCTGCCTCCAATTAGCTCATCTAATGGTTGTCACAACCATCCAGATCAACTTTTATGTTTAAATAAAATGCTGGAGGGCCCTGCCATTCTTCATCATACATACAGTATACAATGACTTAAATTCTGAACCCTCCCACCACTTAAATCTGTCCAAAAATAGTACTGGGTGACGCACCTTCTATGTGGAGGTAGAAGGGACCAAAGTGCAGCAAGACAAAAACAGAACCGAATATGCTGAAATAAGCATACAGTACAGGGCATAGGTTCATTTAAAACATGTTCACATATTTAAAAAGATCAGCGTCTTCTGGTGCTGCTTTGACTGAAAGCAAGATCTAAATCTGTGTTTATGCCGTCAGGCTCATGTGGTCCATACAAGGACAGATGTTTGAACTGACAGTGGTGTAGTTAGTCTCTGAGCCTCTTTTAGCAGCAGGGTTCATGATGAGAGGTCAGAAAGTTCCAGCTCATCTCTGTAAAGGATCCAGGAGCTGTCAGACCTGCAATGCACTGCTTTCAACTGATGTGGTCCTGGGTCAGGAAAAGGGACTTCCTCTCTGCATCAGGGATGAGAGGATGAAAGGAGGGGGTGGTGAAAGTTTACAAATCCTCCTGTCAATCCTGCCAGATGCATTTCAGCACTCAGACAGAGGAGGAAAAGAGGGCATGATGGTATAAATATACATGCATTCATAAAACCATTATGCTAGAAGAACAGACCAATGTCGTGTTTGCAAACACTGATGACATTTTTGTGGTCGGAGCCTATTTGGTGGCAGAAAATGACGGTTTTCAAGTGGCGGTCTATGGAAACCATGGAATAAAAAAAATTATAAAAAAGTTACATTTGAGTTTATATTTAAAAAATACTACTTTATTCTCAATTCCAATAAGAAAAATCAGTTGTCATTCTTTCTTTTTAGTTTATATCCCACACTTCTGGCTTTTTGTCTCTCTGAATGGACAAACATGCTATTGTTGAGTTAAATCAAGTTACAAAGTCTGAAAAAACTGATATGTGAAATGATAACAATATGTGCAATGTCTGAAATGTAATGTCAAAAGTATGCTTTAAAAGTTGAGTACTTTTATCAGATTTTATACATTAATCTGTCCATTTCAATGTCTTAGTTTAGCTTCAAATTGTGTGTTTTTTGGGGTTTTTGAGTTTAACATGTCTATGAAATGATATGCGTTTCGATTTTGACATGCAAAGGCACGACAATATATTTTATTGCTTATTCCATGTATTTTCCCAGTTTCGCTTTATTTGTTACCAGTGTTTTTCTGCCACCACAATGCATGTGCAGCTATGTGTGACGTAACGCTGTATATTAAAAATTGGTCAATTAAAACTGTGACACAAAACTCAGTTCTTGTCTGTTATACCTTTAGATAGCTTTCATGCTTTTGTGAAATTAAAATATGTGAAATGCTAAATATTGGTAGTTTTAAACATGCTGGTTTGTGTAGACGTTTTTACTTGAAAGTGAATGCAAATGTACTCTTAATGCCATGTGTTTTGTTCCTTCTCTGGGTGATAAGAAAAAAGCAGGAACAGACAACAAATGAGTACATTATTAAAAATGTGAGTAAACCACAATCGTAAGAAGTCTTATGAGTGCCTTTTTTCTGACTGTCAACATTTGATTTATAAGCACCATCAAAGAAGACATGCTGTGCAACTCTTCATTTGTTCTTTATTTTAACTTTACCTTGCATGTAGTGTGCGAAGTAAGGACATAACCCTGGTTTGACAGCTCTCTCTCTCACGAGGACTGCTTGTCAGGTGTGCGATGTTTGACATGTGAACACAGCAAGGGTTTATCGGGCCCATTTGACAGGGCTGACTCCCTGAACATGTTTACATTATCCCTGCATGCTGATGAAGGTCAGAACTAAACAATAAAGATACACACAATTTAATCCTCTTTAATGGTTGGTCACATAAACGCTCAAAGACTTTACTTTTTTCTGTTCAACAATGCCACCAAATTCTTAATTAATTGGTATTAATTTATGTGCTTCTACTGAACTGCAAAAATAATGTTATGTTCAGAATGGAACTCAAGGTTACTGTTCAGTATATACTTGTATGTATTTTATTGATTTATTTATTAACTGTGAAACAATGCAAAATGCAAGCAGACATATTTTAATTCATTTTGTATGAAATATATAGAAACTTTCACCAGTACAAATAATGAGAAAGACATCTTACAGACATTGAAAAAAATTTAAAACCTTAAAAAAAACAAATTAAGTTTATAAATATGTCAAAAAGTCAATACACACACTTTCAATCATTCAAACTTTTTTATTCTCACACTTAAGGTTCATAAGACATCCATTCTAGTATTTGTCTAGAAATATGGATAAAATAATGGTTTCACTTTATTTTGATGGTCCGTTTAACGTATTCTGTTGATTGTAAGTAGCATTGAACCTACATATCTACTAACTCTCAATAGAGTGCTAGCAGAGTATTAGTAGACTGGTAGGGTTAGAATAAGTTGATATGTACTTGCAAAGTTACTTATAGTCAGTAGAGCGCCTTTTGGGAGACCATCACAATAAAGAGTAAGCAGATATTAATTAGAGAGGGTACTAATATTCTAATGAGAGTTAGTTGACATGTAGCTGCAAAGCTACTTATTGTCAACAGATTGTTCAAAAGGGACCATCAAAATGAAGCATTACCAAAATAATATTGCACACATACATAATTTATATCTGTATATTCATATTTCATATATACTGTCTTGAATGAGAATCATAATGTTGATGATCAAATTTTTTGGATGGTTTTTCAATAATATACTAATTGCTGTGTTGGTGGAGTCTTTGAGCCTGCCTTCACAAAGTTACAGTATGTCCAAAAACAGCGAGGCAAGACAGTCTCAGTAGCCAAACGGGGCAGCCAGAGCTGTCAATAGGGCTCCTTCAGTTTCTGCTTATGAGTTTTGAATTATTTTTTTTCTTATTCACAAGTTTCATTTGTCATATGAATAGAAAACATATGTGAATATTTTGCAGAAAAGTAAAGAAAAAGTTTAAAAAAAGCTAGTCTCAGTTTATGGTCAGATGTCAGCTCAAGTAACCATGACCTTTAGGGGTCACAAAAGGAGCTTTGGTGACTCCTAGTGGCCTTTTGTGTTGTAGCTGCAAAAAGTCTCACAGAAACCTAATTTTTTAAGATATCAAGATGAAATTTGAAACACGGCTTGATTAGACATATAGGTTTCAGATTTTAGATTTATTAGATTTTTTATTTTTAGGCTAAAACACATGTAGAAATATACATATAAAAGAATAAAACAATTAGTTTTGTACATTTTCATAACAATAAACTTAAACGTCAATAACTCTTAGCCAAAAATATATATTTAATTATTCCAATGCATCAATAATCTTCTAAGTTTCTTCTTTCAAAAGAGAAAGTTATGTTTCTTCTTCCAACCTTATGTTTATATTCCAAAGCGTTCATGAATTACAGCTATTTAGTTGCATTCAGCAAATTTTGCAGAAGCAGTTAGTTTTAACAATATAAAAAAAAGTAGTTTTAACAATATAAAAAGAGGTCATCTCACACCTCTTTTCTTCTAATTGTACTGGCTACCAATAAATATTTGTAATAAGATATTTATGTGTGTCTACAAAACAGCCAGTGCAAGTCAGTGTCTCTTCACCTTTACCTAAAATCAATACTTCAGACTCACATGATTTCTATAAGCATGCCTTCTGCAAGTGAATTGTGCATTATTTCAATGTACTCTTACCTTAAATTATTAGTTTACCCCAAAATTAAAACTCTGTCATTAATTACTCACCCTCATTTCATTCCTAACTCATAAAACCCTTGATCATCTTTGGAAAACAAATTAAGATACTTATGATATCTGAGAACCATCTGTCCCTAGACAACAATTAAACTGAAATGATCCTAGATCCAGAAACGTGGTAAAAACACAGGTAAAAATGTCCATGTGACATCAGTCGATCAACTTCGTTGTCGTTTTGCAACAATTTTATTTATTTATTTATTTTTTTGCACAAAGAAAACAAAATTAAAATCATATCTTCAACCATTCTTCTCCTATGACTTGTCTTCCGCCATTTTAGAAAATATTACTGCGTAAGCGTACTTGTAAATATGGGGCGTCGTGTGGGATTTAAATCAAACTTTTCTTATCAATACATACATAAAATAACACACATATACACCTACAAATTACTCACCTATACATGTATACAATTAGATGTTCAAATATTGATTAGACATATATGAAATACATGTGCACACTAATATAAAACACAAATACACATGTTTGCAATGAATGCATAAACACTCATGAATAACTTGCGTATTGTCACAAGTCGCGCCTCTGTGGCTCTCTCTGGAAGACATCAGCGGGAACCCTCGCCAGAATTCTAGTTTCCCCCACGTACCTTGGTCGCTTCCGCCCCCGATCACCCGCCATTTTGTGGACTATAAAAACAGCGGCTGGACGTCCACTCTTTGCGAAGTTTTGTTTTGCCTAGCAATCATCACAGAGCGTTTTCTCCTTTGTTTTCCTGTGTATATTGTGGACTGTTTATTGGACTTTGATTCCCGCTGCCTGCCCCGACCCTTTGCCTGGACTTTGTTGTTGATTTTGGATTGCCCTTTCTGATAATGTTTGCCTGTGATTCTGACTTCCGCCTGTTTTGACTACGATTACTAAAGCCTGCAAATGGATCCCTATCACATGAAGGGTGAGATGGGCAGCCAGGCCTCCATATTGTCCACACACCAGACCCAGCTGGAGAAGCTAACCAGCCTCACGGACGATCTAGTTCGCTCCATCCAGGCCCTCACCACCGCCACCGCGGCCTTGAGTCAAGCCCAACTGTCACTTCTGGAGAAATACAACGGAGCTGCAGGCAAGTGCGAGGGTTTCCTTCTTCAGTGTGAGATTTACATGACTCAGCAGCAACACTGCTTTGCCACTGATGAAAGCAAGGTTTCCCTTATCTGTTCACTTCTCACCGGCAAAGCTCTGGACTGGGTGACTGCACTATGGAAGGGGCGCAACATGGTGTTTCCTACCTATCGAAGTTTCATCAGAGAATTCAGAGAGGTGTTCGACCACTCCGTTGATGGCAGGGACGCCAGAGATGAAATCATGATGCTCAAGCAGGGCCTCTCTTCAGCTGCAGAGTACACCATGACGTTTCGTACCCTCGCTGCACAGACTGGGTGGGACGCGGATCCGCTTCTAACCATCTACCGGCGCGGGCTGCGAGAGGAGCTTCAGGCAGAACTGGTTAGCCGTGACCAGGACAAAACACTCTCTGAATATTTCCCGTCTTCCAATCTCTAGTCAACGAGATCTTCAGAGAAATGCTCAACAAGTTCGTCATCGTCTACATCATGGTCCTTCCACGTCATCCACTCACCCGACCAGCCTCTGATCCTGGGCCTACCCTGGCTGGAGCTCCATAACACAACCATCTGCTGGCACTCCTGTCAGATCATCCGCTGGTCCGAGTTCTGTCACTCCCACTGCATCCAACGCACTGCCCGTCCAGCCCAGATCGTCACAAACCAAGACTCCGAGGACATCGACCTTCAAGACCTTACCACGATCTTCAGGTCGCCTTTAGCCAGTCCAGAGCCACTCATTGGGCCACCGACTGTGCCATCAACCTCATCCCAGGCAGCACACCCTCGGCAGGATCTTTCCACTCTCACAGCCTGAGTCCGAGAGCATGGAACGTTACATCCAAGAAGAACCGGCCAAGGGCTTCATTCGACTCTCCACTTCATCAGCCTCGGCGGGCTTTTTCTTTGTCAAAAAGAAGGACGGAGGACTTCGACCCTGCATTGACTACCGGGCCCTCAACGCTATCACCATCAAGTACCACTACCCCCTACCACTGGTACCCGCCGCTCTGGAACAGCTCAGGTCCACCCACTACTTCACCAAGCTGGATCTCTGCAGCACCTACAATCTCGGTCGCATCAGGGAGGGTAACGAGTGGAAGACGGCCTTCTCTACCACGGATGGGCAATATGAATATCTGGTGATGCCCTTCGGACTCTCCAACAGTCCGGCCGTCTTCCAATCTCTAGTCAACGAGATCTTCAGAGAAATGCTTAACAAGTTCGTCATTGTCTACGTCTTGGTCTACTCCAAAGATCATGGATTACACCAGCCACATACTCCACGTAAGAAGGATTCTGGAGAAACTCCACCTCCAGGGTGCTATTCGTCGGCTCACTCAACAAGCCAACCGCCTTCGCCGGCCCAGCCCCCATTACGAATCCGGCCAGTGGGTCTGGCTGTCCTCCCGGGACATCCGCCTTCGTCTCCCCTGCCGGAAGTTAAACCCAAGGTACGTGGGCCCTTTCAAAGTAATACGTCAAATCACACCAGTGTCTTACCGTCTTGATTTACCACCCGAGTATCGCATCTCACCCACTTTTCATGTCTCCCTGCTTAAGCCCGCTGCTGACCCGGAAGGAGAGAGGGACCAGGACGAGGTTGCGACTCCAGACATCCCTCCCCTGGCTCAAGAGCTTGAGGATGTCTACCAGGTCCATGAAATCCTGGATTCCCGACGCCGGGGCAGAACACTGCAGTACCTGGTTGACTGAGAGGGCTACGGGCCTGAGGAGAGGTCATGCGTCAATTTCGACCGAGACCTTCCACCGTGAGCACCCGGACAGACCAGCTCCCAGACCTTGTGGCTTTCGGGGCTCTGTCACAAGTCACGCCTCTGTGGCTCTCTCTGGAAGAAAGCAGCAGGAACCCTCACCAGAACTCTAGTTCCCACCAGGACTCTTTTCCCCCACGTACCTTGGCCGCTTCCGCCATTAAAATGAACATTTACATGAACCTTTACACTCAATAAATTGCATTCTGTTTTATAATGCTCTTCAATACTGAAGTGCAGATAATTGCAATAAGTGGTATAAATACCAGAAAATGCTATGTGAACTTGGTGTTAATAGCCACTGCCAAAAAATAATGATCACAATTGTATTATCCATATGAAATTGTTAGATATGAAAATTCTGTAGCAATAATTAATTGATGTTTGACGCTGTGAAGGCGAATAATGTATGCCGTTGTTTTTTCGGCTTAAATGTGTGATATGAAGAAATAATGTCAAAAACAGATTTAAAGTATTCTAAATTGATTCTCAATTATTCAAATGACTAGACTATTCATTATATTTAATGTTTTATACTTGATTTTTATATTCTACTACCAATATGTATCGTGTTGCATGATTAATTATTCATATAAAAAACACCCACACACAAACACTATTCCTAAAGTTATGACAAGTGGTATGTGTTGAAAATGACCAATCACAAGAGCGGAGAGATCCGAATGAGCAGGGGTTGAGCATTTAAGAGAGCATTGAGCGGGCACTGCTTAACGATTCAGTTACAACTTCAGTTACGTGCTGCTAATGGGCTTTCCATATATTCCATGTATTTCCATAATTCCATATATTGGTTATATGGAGTTGGATTTGAAGCTGTGTGACAAAGTAGTGCAAGAATGCGGGATCTTGGTGGTCAGGGACCCTCATGGCGGCATGTGTGCTCAAGTTCCTGGGGTACTGGGGAAGAATGTGCTGGGCCGTTGCTCCCGGGAACTCTTTGGGCAGCATGGCCAGGCCTTGTTTTATTTGACAACAGTGGTAGAAGTGGTGCTAGCACTTCATCATTGTCATAAAATTATAGCCTACATCCCAGTGGTGAATGTGGGAATAGTAGATGCAGTACGTAATCCAATTACTTTGTTGGGTACCCTGCATGGTGTGTATGTGGTTAGTCTACCTCCATGGGTGACTGAAGACAAGGAGGTGGTTGCCACTGTGGGTTCCCAAGGATGTGCCATCTGGGCCTTCAGGTCAACTGAGAGAAGAGCAAACTTTCCCCTGTGTACAGGATCTCTTATCTCATCATGGAGCTGGAAATGACTGCTCGCCTCACAGGGGAGCACACGCAGGCAGTGCTGACGTGTCTGGAGTCATTTAGGCACAAAACAGCGGTCCCTCTCAAAACTTTTCAGAGGCTCCTGGGGCATATGGCTGTAGTAACACCGCTGTGCTTGCTTCATATGAGACTGCTTCAGCACTGGTTACACGATCAAGTTCCAAGATGGGCATGGCACCGTGGCACTCTTCTATTGTTGCCGCCTATTTAGCTCGTGGTCTTCTTATGGGCTGGACTGCCCCTGGCACAGCATGGATGCCTCCTCCACGGGTTGGGGTGCTGTATACAACGGGCAAGCGGCCTCGGGTCCCTGGACAGGCGCTCAACTGCTTTGCCTGGTGTTGTTAGCCCTGCTTCTGGCCCTGCATTGCTTTTGACCTAAGCTGTGCCACAGGCACGTGCTTGTCCGCATGGACAACACTGCAGCTGTTGCGTGTTTCATCCAACAAGGAGGTCTACGCTCCTGCTGCATGTCACAACTTGTCCTGTGGAGTCAGACGCGTCTGAAACTGCTGCGCACTGTTCACATTCCAGGGACACTCAACCATGCAGCCAATCAGCTCTCACGGCAGTCCACCCACCCTGGAGAATGGCGACTCCACCCCCAGGTAGTCCAGCTGATCTGGAGCAACTTCGGCGAAGCAGAGATAGATCTCTTTGCCTCCCCCGAGTCCTCCCACTGCCAGTTGTATTACTCCCTTGACGAGGCGCCCCTCAGCAGGGAAGCACAGGCTCACAGCTGGCCTCCGGGGCCCAAGTACGCCTTTTCCCCAGTGAGCCTCCTTGCACAGACCCTGTGCAAGATCAGGGAGGATGAGGAGCAGGTTTACCGACCTAGTGCTCCTCGCGGCAGCCCCTACTTGAAAAATCACCTTGAGGAGGGACCTCCTCTCTCAGGGGATGGGCACGATTTGGCAACCGCACCCCGATCTCTGGAACCTGCACGACTGGCTCCTGGACGGGACGCGGCAGACCGCTCCGGCCTTCCAGCAGCCATGATTGATACCATCTCTAAATCTAGGGCCCCCTCAATAAAGTAGGCCTATGCACTGAGATGCAGTGGTGCTTTCCTTACTGCAGGAGACGTTGGAGCGCAGGCTGTCCCCTTCGACTCTCAAAATGTATGTTGTTGCCATAGCTGCATACCACGAAGCAGTGGAGGGTGCATCCCTCTGGAAGCAACAACTCATCATAAGGTGCGCATTGGGGTAATCCCCAGAGACCGCCTCTGGTGCCCTCTTGAGACCTTGCCGTCGCCTTGCAGGGCCTGTGGCAAGCTCCTTTTGAGCCACTAGCATCAGTTGAGATAAAATATCTGTCATCTAAGACGGCACTCCTGATTGCATTGGCCTCCATTAAGAGGGTTGGTGACCTTCAGGTAGTGACCCTGCAAGCTCTGCCCCAGGAGGAGGTAGACCTGGCCTTGGAGTTGCTGTGTCCAGCATGCACATTGCACCTCTACATAGACCGCACTTAGAGCTTCAGACGCCTACATGGCCACACCTCCTGTTAATCACTCAGATCCTCTCATCTGCGCGGTAGTGATGCACAATATATATTTTGTGATCGAGAATTTTGCAAAAAACATTCAAAACACTCCTGCAGAGCACTCACATACATTACATGAAGTCTAGACTAGTGCACGCGTGCATTTACAATGTGTTCTTACTCAGTATAGCTCAATAAACAAAAACATAGTATTGCCCATCTTTGCTCTTTTGCTTTCAGTAAATATTAATCCAAACATCCACTGTTTTGCATCTCTGAGCGACACGATGCTGTTTTGTTTCTGAATGAATCACCCATTTAAATGACTTGGTTCAATCACAATGACTTACTTATTAAGAGTGATTTTCTGCCATCTACTGGCAGTTTTAATTTCACAGATTTTTCCGTCTTTTTCATGTTTCAAATTATTTTAAATATCAGTATTTAAGATTTAATATA
>JAUYWG010000105.1:24408-39218 GCA_034779775.1 Enteromius afrohamiltoni | reverse complement strand
TCCCATGCCCCCCCCCCCCCCCCCCCCCACAATGGCTGTAAGCGCTATACCTGAAGTGCAAGTTCAGTTATATATAATTGGTGTGAAAACTTGTTGTATTTGTATTTCGGTAGAAGGATGTTTGCATGAAAGCTGGTTTTTGCATGCATAGCAAACTGTAAAAATAAGATAAGACAAGCACAAATGTAAATAAAGCAATTATTTGTACACAGCTTTAAATTGCATTTAAGCTTGACTATAGCAATCTTCTGTGCAAACTAAAGTTGCATATTCATATAATGAGTGTTATAGTGGGTTATAGTGAGTGGTATAACTACCATAAAAAATCCTATCGGATACATACCCATTGTACTCGGTTGCATTGTACTCAACGGTAATGTTTGACCTCAAACACCTTTGTAAATATATGTGGTGTTTGAGGCTTTCCTGTCTAAGCCAGGTTTATTCTTGTCATTCAGCTTGAAAGGAAATAAAGGTGTGGGGGCCACGGCTGCTGCCACAGGGCTAGTTTACCTGTCACACAACCACGACTGACACTGCTGTGTGCTAAAGTTTGTCTGTGCTAAACATCCTCTCCCTGGCAGTTAGACAGATCACTCCCACCAAATGGAGACAATTAGGTCAATGCCGGCTTTGACAGAGCTGCCTCCAGGTGCTCGTGGCCTACCCTTGTTCCATCATCGCGTCAATGTTAATGCTAAGCTGTCTCTTTAAAAGTCTCTGTTTGGTTCATGCCATTATGAGTTTTGTCTGAAGCATCACTTGTGTTTGTTTTTGTTTTTAAAACATAATTTCAAAATTGGCCCTAATTTACAGTGGGATGAAACAGTCACAAAACAGTTGCGACACTTTATCCAACCTCCTTCAATACAATTTAACGATGGGAATAAATGCTCTGAAATTAAGTGATTAAGTCATTCCCATTCTTTTTGATCACAAACTTATTTTCTTTTCATGGAAATTTGCCTTGTTAAAAAAAAATGCAGATATATTGGCACAAATAGCATTAAACAATCAATGCCAAAAAGTACTATGCACTTTTTTTGAAGCAATAATGCAATAAATGATGATTACATGAAGGAGAAGCATGTTGTACGTGGAATGTATCCATACACTGTTGCCGGATTTTAATAAAAAAAAAAAAAGTAACAACATTTTAGGTTTTAGAGATTTAAGTGCTTAGTGTCTTTCACACAAACACTAAACACCATCATTACATAGAATTATGAAATAAACATTAACTTAACAACATGACATGTAACATACAACCCTAATAAACATAACTGATTAAAAGAAACATAGTTATTTCAAAGAATTTTGCAGGAATTTACCATTAACTATTTAACAGGTTTTTACTGTGATTGTGACTGTGATTTCAGTTTTTTAACCGTTAAAATCACTGTCATTTTGTAGAGTTTAATTATAGGAGTCTGTGTAGATCCTGCATTCCCCTGGTATTAATTGCATTTTCGCCGATCCAAACACAATTGTATAAAGTTCAACACAACATGCTTTGCTTTGCTCATAATCCATGTAACATTGGGTTTGTGCAGACAACAGTGTTTGTGCACTGCACTCAGCGCTGCTCCTAAAGGGGTAAAGCATTTAAAGAATGAAAACGAAAACAGAAAAAAGTTGAAAAGCATTAGAAATATTACAATTAGGAGTTCTGAGCACATGAATGCAGCAAAGTGAGAAATTCTAGATGATACGCAAAGATATATTCTCAATATAGTTCCCCTTCAGTTGAGTCACTCCGATGTTACATATGGGATGTAACGTCTCCGCTCCCTCCTTCAGGGAACGAGGGTTACCTACGTAACCTTAGATGTTCTTCAGTTTGGTTTAAGGAAACTTACATATTCTGGTTCTAACTTAAATGGACAACTTGTCGTAAACCTGACTTGGAAGTTTTCCAGGTGCATTTGAAGGCAGGGTTAGCAATAGATGGAAACAGGGTGATGAGGTACAGTCTCAGTAAAGTATTTCAAATTGTGGTAGTCTGCTGCAACTAAAATTTTAATTTTGAGAAGTTGTGTCATTATCCGATTCTTTGAATGAATCAGACTCGAAAACGCAGACAGCTTGTGCAAATAAGGAATGCTTTCAGCAGGCACTGTTCATTTATTGTAAATTCCCCCAGTATGTTGCATGAGGTGCAAGTGAACTTACAGCTAATATGGCGATGATTGCATATAGTGATATGTCAAGAGCCTAAGCTTCTATTTGAGGTAATTTAGAGAAAGACCATCATCCGGTCTGGTGTAGATATGCTAAGAGGGGTCTGGACCAGCTGTTTCTTGTCTTGCTTATCAAACATTTGCAAAGGCTAGCTTTCCAATCAAAACATGTGGATTGCAAACAGACACTCATATGCTTGATGTTAAAGATTCCTATGTAATCCATACCTTGCAAATAAATGCTTGTGGAGATTGCATTTTTGAGAAAGAAAGCAGCGGATGATCTTCTCATGAAGGGGGGTTATGGTTCTGACTATCAGCTTGGAATTTACATGTTTTTGCTTCATGAAGTATTGATCTATTACATGTGTCTATCAGGGCTGTCCCCGAAATGCTGCACAAGGCTGTCTCACGGCTTCACAGTCAAGACCATAATCAAGATAATTGGAGCTTCCACATTGTCCTTATTGATTGTCTTTGACTAATGTTTGTCTGTAACTGGCAGCAGTGACCAACTGCAAATCTTGACCCCCTCCTTTACTCTCACGTTGCACATGAAGCAAGGCCCCACCCCCAATTAGTGACATGCATGGATGTTCATAACATCATGTATAGTTAAGAACAGTGGTTTAGACATTTACTAAATATGTGCATTCCTGTTCTGTGATTTTTTTTCTCGATTTCCATCATGTAGAAAGTGTGCTATGAATTTAAATTTAAAATTTGAAGTTATTTAGAATTAAATAACTATTTTTTATTAAAAAATAAAAATTAAAAAATGTGGTTTTGCTGCAATTTTGCCTCATAATGACATGAGGGGGCCCCTAGCAAATGTTAGGGGCCCCACGCATGATTTTAACTAGGCCATTTGCTCCAAATGCAAAACATGAGGGCTATTGATCTATCCATTCCAATGTGATTAAAGTTAAAGTAAGTTAAAAAAGACATCGACTTAACACTGACGTTGAAGGAGACCATCAAATTTAATTGTATATGTTTGTGGGGGTTTTGTATAAGAACATTTTGGATATGCTTTGCATTAAGCCAGATTGATGCATAGGGTTTCTTGCACTGTCACAAAAGAAAGCAGGAATAAACGGAAATCTTATACTAATGGTGTAGATCTGGCCAGCTTGTAGTCTTCTTATAAACAACTGTATTTACTGAGGTCTCTTATCGTTAGTCTGGTAACGGTACCATACCACCAGGAAAAATAAACAGTTGCTGTCTCTGTAGAAGTCTGTACTAAGTAGAAAGAGGGCAACACATGCTGTGAGGTTAGCAGAATCCCTTATCCATCTCGTGTGGCTGGAAATAGGGAAAAAAAGTCAAGTGTTGCGCCTCATATTGTTTTCATCCGTAGCATTTTAATGTCTGTCTGAGAGGTTGGTTTAAGAGTGTGGCAGAATGTGAAACACACAATATAAGCAACCTACCAAACATGTGCAAGCAGTGATGTAGACTGGGTTATGAGAATGTTGGGGGGGGGGAGTGGTAAATCCTACAGTGGAAAACGTAATAGCACTGCCTTATAATCTCAGTCCAAAAAACCCAGCACTGCCGCTGTTTCGTCCGCAACCATTTTGTGGTGCATGCTCAAAGCATTTCATTCGTTTCTCTCTTTTCAACGTCTTACTTCAACTATCACTTCAACTTCAGCTCACTTCGACCCTTTTGAGTCACTTTTTGAAGTTCAAGGTACCCCTTTTTAGTCACTTTTCAATGTGAAGTGTCCTCCGTTGTTTTAAATAGGAAACCCTTAGGGTCTATATGCCGACACAATATTATTTTTATTTTATCATCATAATTATAAGATATATTGGGTAAAAACAATGGCATTATTGCATATATGTACTGTAGGGATGTGTTAAACCGTTTTATTTAAATTATATTATTTACACGTAACCCAACCCCTGCCCCTAAACCTACCATCTGTCAATAAAACACAAGATATAGCAGGCAGGTACAACAACTCATAATTTATTCCAAGTCTTTTGAGGCAAAATGATTGATTTGTAAGAGAAATAGACACAGTTGCTGTCTCCGCAATGGCTCTTGTGTGGCTTGTGATCGATTGCATCATGCTACGGGACGGGACTGGATTATGTTTTCTGAATGAGACGTGAGCGTGTGAGCGGAGCGGGATAATTTTTAGTAATTAAAACCTTGTATTTTACTGTCTTCGTCACATAAAGACTTTGCATGGCTTCAGAAGACTTGGAATGTTACACGACTTGTTTGTAATGTATTTATACTGTTTGTTCATGATTAGTTTGTGCAATAAATACCTGTGACTGCATTTGCCTGTGTGTGTTGATATTGTTCAGAGGTGGGTAGGTTTAGGGTAGGGGTGGGGTTTGGTGCTCCAATAAAAGTAAAAGAATTATATAATAAATGTATATATGCATGCAAACCATTACATGCAAAACAAAAAGCAATGGAGGACCCTTCGCGTTAAAAAGTGAGTAAAAATGGTTACCTTGATCTTCAAAAAGCCTTGGTCTTTGACCAAGTGTCAAAATGTGACGAGTTGGAGTGAGACTGCTTTTTGTCCCTTCAATTCCATGGAAAGTGAGGGTACCTGCTACCTCCAAGAGTTGTTTGTCTGTCTGTTTAACAAAATGCACTATGAGAAGAACATAAAACTAAAAGGATTATGGATGCCACTGTGCTCTTAGGAACCTTAAGTGCAGCAGACATTTTTTTGTTACCTTGGCCAGATCTGTGCCTTGCAACAGTTCTGTCTCTGAGCTCTTCATGCATGTATATATGTAAGAAAAAATATGTTATGTTTATATATTAAATCTCTCTCTCTCTCTCTACATATATATATATATATATATATATATATATATATATTTAAAATACAAAAATATAATTATATAAAATGTATATAAATGTAAATATAAAACAACATATGTTGTTTCAAACCTGTTTTAAAAATTCACGCTTTCCTCATAAATTTGTCAGGGGAGCGAGCTCGGGAGAACAGCGAACCCTGTACCCTAGTGGTATGAACCCTAGTGAGGGCAAGGGTTCGAAGTTCGGCTCGGTCCCGTACTGCTCCCTCGGGAACGTGAACTGAATAACGGCGGAGAAGGGGAGGAGGTGGGATGCTTGAAGCGATTTTATATAGTGAAGGGAAAAGAGGCGATTGGAAGTTGGTAAGGGGATTGATTAGCTGATGAGCTGCCAGCTGTGCGAGATTAATTCATAGCGCGTTCCTCTCGAAATGCGTTATTTGCAAAACGTTCACAAAAGCTTAGTTCATCATCAGAACACAATTTAAGATATTTTGAATAAAAAAAAAAAAACAACAACAAATGTTTATTTTTTTGCCCCTAATGTAGGTGATTAATGACAAAACTTTCAGTTTGGTGGTCCTTTAAATAAAGTTCACCACTGTCTGCACACAAGTTGTGTATGCTGTGCAGTTTAAACAAATACAAACACTCAACAACGAAAAATACTGTTTCCCACACTAATTACTTGGCCAAACCTGGAATTGAGAACAAATTATATATTCTTCAGTTAAGCATATTTTAATATAATTAATACTTTAATATTATAGCAATACTATACTCTACAAGAATATACTTAAGTGAGCCACTTAACGTAATGTGAATTCCATTTAAAGCAAATGTATTATATATTTAATTTATATTAAATGTAGTAAGCTGAACAGCATACTCTATAGTGAATTTATTTATATTTTGGAGCCACTTCTTCACTGGGGGTCATTTGTCATCTTTACACCAACAATGAAATTACTTTGTATCTGGAAAGTAAAGAAACACATATGAGAGACACAAAGAAGCTAAAAGAAGCAGAGGAATGAAGGCACTACATATGCAGACCTCATTTTCACTGGCAGTCTGAGTATGTGTGTGTGTTTGTTAGTGTGTGTGATGTCACCAGACTCTGCTGCCAAATCTGTGAGAGTGTGTTAGAGGAGCGTGGCGGCTGGCTGGCCCCCCAAGCAAGCTGGATTGCTGGAAGCAGAACACAAACCTCATTTCCAAAAGAGAGAGGCAAAAAAAAGCAAAAACACACAAGCCTCTCTGATTAGGGCATGAGTCCAGATGAAAGGCGGCAGGGCCAATCAGTGATGAGTTAGGGGCACCCAGGGAGGAAGTGGGCCCGCCACAGGCATTCTGGGCCGTCTAGTTGTTACTATTGAAACGGCTCCCAGAAACAGAAACAAATCATAAAAAATGGGGGCGGGAGGTGAGGAGGTGGAGTGTATGTTGTAGAAAATGTTATTATAATCAACTCTCCCCTTTGCAGCTACAATATCTGAGATACTCTAGAAGAAAAAAGTTCTACCGTTTTCTTTTCCCGCAAAAGCCATGCCGGCCTCTACTTGCGTTTTTTTGATTTGTTGGTTTAGCATTTAAAGGTCAGAATCATTTTTTTTTTACTCTACTTTTTCACTTTAAGCATTGTACTTTCTCCAACCCAATCCGCCCACTAAATGACATCACTTCATCATGACTGATGCTGCCTATTGAACTGCGCTGCCAGATGTGGTTTGTTTCTTACGTAACAATGCGATTCTTCAACAATACGCTTAGCTCAGATTAGCAATGCCGTGTTTTCTTTTAGATTCAGTTAGTAATGCACTCTGGCCACATTCAAATCTTTGAATGCAAGTTGTATTTGGTTTGTGAATACTGTACTGTCACACATTGTGATGTGTTGAAAGGTTTATTGTAGTTTTGATACGGTTTGCTTTTTAACTGCCTTTCATTTGTAAAAATGCTTGAGCATTGAAGAGAGAATTCATGTCTTGTTGAGTATTCCCATTTGAGATGTACACACTAGTAAACAGACAAGGTGTGAAAGAAGGGTCAGGCATGAGCATGTAGGAAGAAGAAATACACCCCATGTGGGAAAAGACGGACTCCATGGGTCAAAAGGTCACTGTCAATCCCCTTGGACACTGCAAGGCTTTTTAAATGCTTGGTAAGGGCTCTTTAAAAGCCTTTAACATTTGTATGAAATTTGTGGGATAAAAACTGTCAGGGTCTTTAAGGTCTGCTGACTACGCTATATTTGAATAACGTTGAAACACAGGGAAGACTGTGCATTTGCAGCCGCTGCCTCTAAATTCTGTGTGGCAATTCATTCTAGTCTAAATTTGTAGTCTGTTAATATTTAATTTTTAGTCTTTTAGGCATTTAATTCAGTTTGAGAGATGTTTGTTTTTTTGTGGTTGTTTGTTTTATGACACTGTAAAAACTGTAACCTGAAATTCCCAGAATCCGCTGCATTGCATTTGAAATTTTTTTGGACTTTGATGATTTTTCTTTGAAATAATTATGTTTCTTAGTTTTTTCTTCATAGGTTATGTTTATTAGTGTTCTTTGTTACATGTAATGTTATTATTTTTTGCATATTTCAGTTTAATGAGTCTCACCATGATGGTGTTTAGTGTTTGTGTGAATGACACTGAGCAATTTCTATATATGTTCATATTTTTATGAGTAACGTTGAGGCAAGGAGGCGTTTGGATTCAGGTGCAACATGTTAAATGGATGGCCGAGGAGCAGACAGAGACAACGTAGGCGAATGTAATAGGTTGGTCAGGAAGGCAAAGGGTTGGCAACAGGTTATCAAAAAACAGAGAAACACAACGAAAACAAGGAACACAAGGTAAACTCGGGAGCAAAGAATATCACGTTACATATAAACAACAAACCGTGAATACACAAAGACATCCGGGGTATTTATATATGTCCGAGTGGGCGGAGACAACAATAAAACACCATGACAACCAAAGAGATGGGTGGAGACAAAGTGTGGACTTGAAGTGTTGAATTTTACAGGATTAACACTAGCTAGTGTTAACAGCACCCTATAGCTGGCGTAAAAATGCAGCGTTACCTTTATTAACACTTCTAAGTGTTATTAGTCACATCCGGGACATTGACGCAACTGAAATATTTTCCACAGATACCATTTTCTTTGCTTGAGATGCGTAGCATATTAGGACGAAAAATTCACAAATTGTGTCATGTAATTTTGTTAAAAAACGATTTATTTATTAAAACGATACATTTTCCTTAATGAATTTTTTTTCCTTTCACTCACAACGCGGAACAGATGAGGACTTTCTATAAGCGAAAGTAAGTGTTTTAATCTCATATAAAACATGTATTTTATAACATGTAGTTATAGCAATGTGTCATGCTCTCCAACTTTTTCTTAGGGATATTTTCTTTCGCGATGGGGAGCAATTGGGGAAATTGTTTTTATCAAGGAAAGTATCTAAAGTAAGTGTTTAAACGTTATTTGATTTATTATATGTATTTAATAAGACTACTTTATGACAATATTTAAATGCTGCATGCGTTTCTCAAAGATTTGAATTGCTATGCAGTGCTGACACGGAGGTCACTTAGAAAAGAGTAAAACCAGAAGTAATTGTTATATCACTTTTAAAATAGGTATTTTATAGCAGCTTACTGATTTATAGCAATATTTATGTGCTGTGCACTCCAAAACCGCTTCTCAGAGAGATATCTTCTTTACACTTATGATGCAGCACAGACTGGAAGTTGTTTTTAACGAGAAAACACAAAAAGTAAGTGTTTAACTTTCTTTTTTTTTTTTTTGCTAACGTATTTGTATTTTAGAAAATATTATTTAATAATGATATGCCGTGTGGGCCTGAATGATCCGAAAGGTGAAATATCAGCAATGTTGGATTTAAGTGGATTTTTTTTACATATGGTTTCTTATGTGCATGTTTCAAATTCATATTCAAAAATAACTTTTCAATGTTCTTAAACTTAAAAAAAAAAGCCAATCACAGTAAATTTGTGCCCTCACAAGACTTTGGAATATGACACATGAGTAGCTAAAGATCTGATGCGATTTATTTACTGATGTGCCGTCCTATGTTTGTGCATTTATTTTGATATGCAGAGTCCTGCATGGAATGGATCAGCATGGAATTCAAGAATTACAAGCTATTTTCCAGTTTTTTTTTTTCAAAACATATGTATATATTTACAGTAAGCCAATTAAAGGTATAGTTCACCCCTAAATGAAAATAGAAATTTACTCAACCTTAAGTTTGTCTTGTCCTCCTTTCTTATTCCACAAAAGATCAAAATGTTTATAGAATTTTTGATTTAACTATACTTGTCTCATATATTTCAAGTTAATAGTTTTTATAAATGGATGTGAAATGATTCAGTTTTTCCCCAATTTTACAGGAGCCCATTTGTGATGCTGCAAGTGTGTTTGGATTTCTTGCTCAGATGAAAACTGCAGAGAACCAAATCTTGTGTGTTGGAAAAAAGAGACTACTTTCTCCAAAGAGGTCCAAACACCACTGACACAGACTTTGTTCAGTGAGCATTAACATACATACATGAGATTTAGAATGATTCAATTAAAATGAATAAATGTTAATGTACATTGTTTTATGTATTCATTTATTATAATTTTTCATTTAAGCACTGACCACACAATGAACTCAATTTGAGTCCAATTTAGCACTTCTGTAATGTATATATGACACCCTCCATTTTGAAGTTAAAATTACACTCTTAAAAGTGTGAACACATCTGCAGGGAGTTCTAAAAAAACTCATTATCTACTATTTTTAAACTACTTTTAAAAGTGTAGTTTTAACTCCAAAACGAAGAGAGTCTGTAATGAAGGACCAGACTCTTGAGAATCCATTCGCAACAGTTTATTTATATCAGAAGTCAGACAGTCACAGGTCAAGATCACAGGCAAACTAGTACAATAGGGAGCAGACAATATCATAGTCGTAGAACAGGCAGAAAGGTCAGGGCAGGCGTCGAGAATCAAAGATGAAATAACAATTCAACAAAACCAGAAATCACACAGGGAAAACTTTCGGAATTGACAGCCGGGGGAAATCAAGACTTGTGAGGTTTAAATACAGGAGATAATAGAGAACACCTGGGCCGGAATCAGACCAAGGTACGTGGGGCATTAGAGTCTGGGTAGGAACGTTAGAATTCCGGAGAAGGTTCCGGAAGAGAGCCACAGAAGCACGGCTTGTGACAGAGCCCCTCTCTGTTGAGCTTGGGATCCAACACGTCATTGGAGTTGACCCACGACCTTTCTTCAGGTCCATAACCCTCCCAATTGATGAAGTATTGCAGGATCCTGCCTCTGCACCTGGAGTCCAATATCTCATGGATCTGGTAGATCTCTTCGCCATCTTGTAGCAAGCGAAGGGATGTTGGGTGCCATGACTTCAGCCTGGTCCCTCTCTCAGCAGCAGGCTTGAGCAAAGAGATGTGAAATGTAGGTGAGATACGATAACCAGAGGGTAAATCCAAATGGACTAAGACGCAGGAGCAATTTGATGAATGATTTTGAAGGGACCCCGTACCTTGGACATAGTTTCTTGCAGGGTTGGCGTAGACAGAGATCTCCAAGATAGCCAAACCCACTGACGGCGGCCACTCGGCATATAGCTCGCTGGAGGTGAGTATGAGTGACGTTCCAAGGGGGAGGGTCGTTGATCTGAACTGGTTATCTCACCCATTATATCCCATTGAACTGGCACGAGGATCAGAGAGGGAGGGATGATGTTTTCTGGTTGTGATGTTTGGGTGTGTGAATCGAACTGGCGGGAAAGAGTGTCCGCTTTGTTGTTCTTGGATCCTGGTCTATAGCTGATCTTAAACTCAAACTGTGAAAAGAAGAGGGACCAACGAGCCTGTCTAGAGTTTAGCCTTTTGGCGGAGCGGAGGTACTCAAGGTTTTGTTGATCGGTTAGGACTATGAAAGGTTCTTTGGCTCCGTCTCGCCAGTGCCACTATTCCTCCAGTGCTGACTTCATAGCAAGAAGTTCTCGGTCTCCAACGTCATAATTTCTCTCTGCTGGGGAAATTATACGGGAGAAGTAGGCGCAGGGGAAGAGCTTGGCATGTTCTCTGTGACGTTGAGAGAGAACGGCTCCGATTCCAGTATTCAATGCGTCTACCTCCACTTTCTGGGTCAGGATGATGCAGAATGGGAGCTGAAGTGAACTTTTGCTTGAGTGCTTAAAATGCAGTCTCACTCTTGGGGCCCCAAGGAAGGCGCTTGTATCCTTTCCGAGTCATGGCGGTTAATGGCTTAGCTGTCAAACTGAAGTTTCGGATGAAGCACTGATAAAAGTTTGCAAAACCCAGGAAACACAGCAGTTCTTTCAGAGTCTGTGGTTTGGGCCAGTTCAGTATAGAGTCTACTTTTTTCTCATCCATTGCCAACCTTCTGAGCTTATAATGTACCCCAAGAACGAGATCTTTGTTTGGTGAAATTCACATTTACTCAGCTTGGCATATAGTTGATTCTGGATGAGTCTTTTCAAGACCGACCGGACATGTTGGACGTGGTCCTCGTAGCTCTCAGAATAGATCAGGATGTCGTCAATGTACACAATCAGATGTCTGTTTAACATGTCTCTAAATATTACATTAATGAGGGATTGGAATACTGCGGGGCTATCCAAACGGCATCACGAGGTACTCATAGTGCCCGTTGGTTGTAGAAAAGGCCGCTTTCCACTCGTTGCCCTCCCGAATCCGTACCAGGTTGTAGGCATTTCTCAGATCCAACTTTGTGAAGTATCTGGCTGTTAGGAGTTGTTCCAGGGTGGCAAAAACCAGAGGGAGTGGTTAACGGTACTTGATGATCAGTTCATTGAGGGCTCTATAGTCTATGCAAGGTCTCAGTCCGCCATCCTTCTTTTTCACAAAGAAGAATCCGGCAGAAGCCGGAGATGTTGAAGGCCGGATGAAGCCCTTGGCCAGTTCTTCCTGGATGTATTGTTTCATACAACAGTCTCAGGTTGTGATAGAGGGAAGATCCTGCCCCTGGGTGGTATGGCTCCAGGGATGAGGTCGATAGTGCAGTCAGAAGATCTGTGAGGTAGTAATTTAGTAGCGTTCACCTGACTGAAGGCTAGTTGTAAATCCCTGTAAGGTTCGGGTAGCGGGCCGGTGTCCAGGTCATCCAGGATGGTGGGTCGTTGGTTCATCCGTATAGCTCTGGTCAGGCATGTGGAGTGACAATCGGGTGACCACTGAGTGATTTGATGGTCCTTCCACGAAATGGTGGGGTTATGCTGTTCCAACCATGGGAGACCGAGGATCAAGGGGTGTTTGGGTAAGTGGATGATCAGGAACTGGATGCTTTCGGAGTGAAGAGAGCAGGTGAAGAGGGTCACTGGGTGAGTTTTCGTGGTTATCCTTCCAGACCCAGCAGGTGATCTGTCCTTCTGGCCAGCTCCATGTATTGCTCAAGTGTTTTGTCATCATCCTTGCAGGCGAGCTCAGCTTGTAACTCCTCCCGTAGACCATGACGATACATGGAATTGAGTGGGTCACTGTCCCATCCATTTTGTGCCGCCAGGGTGCGGAAACGCATCGTGTACTCAGCTGCTGGTAATGTGCCCTGTTTTAAAGCCAGTAGTTCATCCCGTGCGTCCCGGCCATCGACAGTGTGATCGAAGACCTCACAGAATTGTCTTAAAAAGGCTGATATGAGGTAAACCCCATCCTACGTCCCTCCCACAATGCAGTCACTCATTCTAAAGCCTCTCCAGTCAACAAAGAACAGACTAGTGACACTTTGCTGTCATCTGTTGCGAAGCTCCCTGGTTGTGAGTTTATATAAATGTCACATTGGAGTAAGAAACCCTTGCATTTACCTTGTGTGCCAGAGTATTTTTCAGGTAAAGCCAGATGAGTCCCGTTGGTTTGAATCAGAGTCGGAGCAGGCGCAGCCGGCATGGCTGGAGCATTTGATTCAGTTGGGCGGCTCAGTGCAGCAGTGGCAGTAGTCAGCGCTTGAATCGAGTCAATTCCTCTTTTAGATTAGTCAATTTCTCCAGTTGCTGCTGATGACTCGAAAGAATCGATGTCTGGCGAGTTATCTCGTTCATGATCTTATACATTGCCGCTGGATCCGCTTGTGGCAAAGTCTTCTGTAACGAAGCACCAGACTCTTGTGAATCCATTTGCAGCAGTTTATTTAAATCAGAAGTCAGAAGTCAACAAAACCAGAAATCACACAGGGAAAACGCTCGGGAATTGACAGCCGGGGCAAATCAAGACTTTGCGCTGAGTGTCTGTAAAGTCAGTGTTTAAATACAAGAGATAATAGAGAACACCTGGGCCGTAATCAGACCAAGGTACGTGGGGCATTAGAGTCTGGGTAGGAACGTTAAAATTACGGAGAAGGTTCCCGCTGCTGTTCGCCGGAGAGAGCCACAGAAGCACGGCTTGTGAAATATACATTCCAGGAGTGTTAAATTTGACTCAAATCGAGTTCTTTGTACACTGGCTTTTTTGCTGTGTATAATTACATTGTAACAATGGCACCTTAAAAATAAAGTATAACTGTTTTTGCTTTTCTTTTCAGAATGTGTTACTCTGAAAACGTAAACCCTAAACATCTTTAGGTCAAGGTCATTCTGTGTTTGTTAGTGAACAAACGTGAGGATATCAATTGCTCCAGTGTGCAAATGCCAAATTCACATTATTTTGAGGACAAAAACTAGATATGAAGATAATTTTTTCCTCACTGATGGTGTATTCACACCAGGAAACTCAGGCTAGTTCATTTGCTTTGGTCCGGACCAAATGCAACGTTGATTTTGTTTTGTTTGTTTGTTTGTTGCAGTTCATTTTACACTGCTTTTTGCAAGTGAACCAGAAACTGTAAACAAACCACATGTGCTAAGGTCAACCATTCATTGGTTCATCCAATCAACCATACCAGAGTTTGTCTGGAAATGCACCGTGACCACCTCTTCAGCTGGGTCTGTTTGGTGCACATCCGAGTGAGAGTACTGTATTCACACATGCCCAAAAGATCAAAGGGAGAAAATGAACTTGAGTTTGATTGAATCAAACCAAACAAGACAGATGTGAATACACCAATCAAGTCAGAGCAGTGATTATTTTTCGGTTTCTTTTTTTTCATGCAACAATTTAAACCTCAAATTAAATTACTTACATAGCGTGTTATGTATAATTGTATTAAGTAATTAATAACTTTTTTTTCTTTTAAATGTGTCTTCAGAAGTTGATACTTTGTTTGCTGAGTTTGTCAAGATGAGTTCTTTTTAAAAATATATATATTATTATTTAATTGGACAATAACAACTTGCTTCACTCTTTGTTGCTTTCACTCTTTGTTTTGTTATATTGCAGCCATTTGCTAAAATCATTTAAGTTCATAATTAATATTGCTGTGACATTTATATATTTAACTCAGGTGCTGTTCATTTCTTCTGATCATCCTTGAGATGGTTCTACACCTTCATTTGAGTTCAGCTGTGTTTGATTATAATAATTGAACTTGATTAGGAAAGCCACACACCTGTCAATAACAAAGACCTTACAGCTCACAATGCATGTCAGAGCAAATGAGAATCATGATGTTAAAGCCTGAAGACCTCAGAGACAGAATTGTGGCAAGGCACACAGATCAGGTCAAGGTTACAAAAAAATGTCTGCTGCACTTAAGGTTCCTAAGAGCACAGTGGCCTCCATAATCTTTAAATGGAAGCCGTTTGGGACGACCAGAACCCTTCCTAGAGCTGGCCGTCCGGCCAAACTGAGCTATCGGGGGAGAAGAGCCTTGGTG
>JAUYWG010000105.1:13250-24308 GCA_034779775.1 Enteromius afrohamiltoni | reverse complement strand
GAGTGCTCAGGACCTCAGACTGGGCCGAAGGTTTACCTTCCAACAAGACAATGACCCTAAGCTCACAGCTAAAATAATGAAGTAGTGCCTTCACAACAATTCTTTGACTGTTCTTAAATGACCCAGCAGAGCTCTGACTTAAACCCAATTGAGCCTCTCAGGAGAGACCTAAAAATCCACCAACATTTACCATCCAACTTGACAGAACTGGAGAGGATCTGCAAGGAGGAATGGCAGAGGATCCCCAAATCCAGGTGTAAAAAACTTGTTGCATCTTTCCCAAAATGACTCATGGCTGTATTATTTTAAATAGGCCTATGCTTTTAAGATCATAAGTACACTACAAATGCTCATTTAATACAATTAAGTGCACTTTTCATTTTAGAAGGGCAGGTAAAATGTTACTGTTGGTTCACTGTGATCCATATGTGCCTTTGTAAGACACGTGAGCCAGCATGGTGTTCTGTGGTCAGTATAAGTGTCTTTGGTGAGGTCAGAAGGGCAGGGTCACTATCCAGTGGCAGGTCTTGGACTGAAGCCCCCCCCCCCCACACACACACACACACACACACAACGGATAAAAGAACAGAGCTCTGGGCCCCATAATTTCAATGTCCATCTTCCCATCCAGCCACTAATAGGATCAAACACAAAGGTCAACGGCAAAAAATCTTCTATGGCATTAGCGCTTACCGCTCACCCTGTGCCCAGGGTGCGCCAACCTAGCCCATCTGTCCCAGACACGGGTCTAACTCATCCCGAGGGGATTAGGGAGGGATGTGGTAAGTGTCCAGTCCTCTTTGAGTGTGTGTGCGGGTGGACTGCGGCTGACATTGAGGATGCAGATGGATAACCCCTCCACTTCATCATCATTTAATTTGCATTGTTCTCTCTCTCGCCTTTTGAGGTGGGACGACCAGGTGGAAAAGCTAGTTATCCTCTCTACCCTCCCTTCAAAAGCAGCCCAGGCCAGCCGGAATGTCCCCACCATCTGGGAAATGAGGCGCACATCTAGTGACTTAATCCCCGCCATGCGACAAAAACACTTGTGTCAGCTCATTCACGCCAAACTGATGGCCACACTGTGTGTGATGAATGCAAAGCTGAAATCAGCATCGCCACAGGAATATTCATTTAATGCAAGCTTATTCAAGATTAGTGTGTTTGGGTGCCACACATATTCTAAGATGCTGATTCATTTTTTTTAACTGCTTAGCTATGAAGTTTTGTTTGCCTCTTTATAATTCCACATCTCTTCAAAAAGACAAATCTAATAACAGTTAAGTTGTTATTATTACAAAAGAAAAGTATTTCTTTCATTTAAAATATACCACCACCAGTAATTTATTTATTTATTTATTTTTGGAAACCATGACATGCTGCAATTCAAAAGAAAGAAAGAAAAATAATTGTTTTTCAATAATTTAATGCACCCTTGCTGTATAAGAGTATTTTTCTTTCTTTCTTTTGAATTGCAATGTGTCATGGTTTCCAAAAATAAATAAATAAACAAATTCTAAGCAGCAAAAACATTGTTAACATTAATAATAATAATCATAATAATAATAAGATTTTTTTAGCACAAAATTGAAGCATAAGGTGAATGGATGACAGTTCTGCTTTGCATCACAAAGTTACATTTTAAGTTTAATGAATTACATTTTAAAATGTAATTTTAAATTACAACAAAGGCTTAAGATTAAATAAATTGATTAAATACTGATTAAATAAATACAGCCTTGGTGAGCATTAAAACAGAAAAAAAATCAAAATATTGTAATATCTAATTGTAAATATTTAAAACATTTTCAACATCCCAATATTACATTATATATTTTGTACGTCGATAGATAATTAGATAGATATACAGATAATAGAAAGATAATTCAGGTCTCTGTTTATTCCTCACATACTTTGCACATTCTTTATCATTAATTGCACATTGTTTTTAACGTTCTTGACACCACTCCTTGCTCAACTTGAGTGAAATAAACTATACGACAAATGAGTGCACGACCAACGTCTTACTCTAGTGTGATAATTGCACTGCCATATGGTCCGAGTGTGATATGAGACACAGAGGAAGAGACTGTGGGGGAGAGGGGCGTCTTGGGAAAGCGGAAGAATGTGAAGTGAACACTTGTCAGAAACGTGCTCCCTGTTCTTCACGTCTCTCTGCCCCTCAGAGGAGCTTGTTCCCTGGCCATTGTTGGGAGTTCCTTGGCGCTTATTTTTCCACTGGCCCGGTGCTATGTGGCCCCTGACCTGCTCTGTCTTTGTCCCTGTGAGCTGTGTTTATAGTCCGGGTGCCTCTGAACTAGCAGCTCTCTTTATCACATATTTTCCCACTAGAGGATGATAAAAGAGAAGGGAAGCACTTCTCTGTTTTCTCCCCCTCCTCTTCTTTCCAATTGGCTCACCTTCAGTAGCTTCTACATTTCGCCTAACTTCACTTCCACAAGCAGACACACACACACACACACTGGTTTTTGTGATTTACGGGGACTCTTACTCTACACCTAAACCTACCCCTTACAGGAAACTATGTGCATTTTTAGGTTTAAAAAAAACCACAATTTTTTATGTTTTTTAAGCCTTTTGAATTACGGGACACTGAGTGAATGTCTGAATGTCCTCAGAAATCACCTTCATATTGTAATACCTATGTCATACCCATGTCATTATACAAATTTGTGTCCTCATAAACCACATAAACATGTGCACACGCACACACAGACACTGATGCCAAAAACAAACAAAACAAGGATGTCAAGATAAAGATGCAGAGCTGATAGAGGCGAGTTGCTCTGCCGGACTGGACTGTAACGTACGGAAGTCCTCCGTATGTTTATTAGTGCAAATATTTGGGGTGCGCTGCTCAGGCGCTTTACTAGTTTTTCTCAGGGTCTATCTAAAAGGATGTTTTCTTAACAAACTTTGTCCTCCCAACACAATCTTTTTATCATTAAAACACACTCTGCAGTCTTTAGAACAACACCCAGCTGTGTCATTGTTTCTCATTGGTTTTAGTGTCCAGTCTAGGATAAAACGAACCCTTAAATCTCTTTGTTAATTGTCTTTGTGTCGTTATTTATCATTTGACGCCACTAAAAGTAAATGTCGCAGATTCAGGGTGTCGTTTAAAGGATTGCATCAAAAACAACTCGAGCAACTATAGATGAGTTTGAACTCAAGATGAATTGTTCAAGCCCCAAAAGGGCGACAACAGTGAGCATAAAGACCTCAGTTTTGGGAAACCTGTGCAGAGCGGTGGTCTTCCACAAGGCCATGCGGCTGGTGAGAGTTGACCCCTTGCCTCCCTCGCGCTTCTCTGGCTGAGGGGGTGGCTTTGGGGACAATGGTGTCTCTCTCTCAGGCCTTGCATGGCTCACGTTCGGCCCACATTCCTCTTGCCCACACCCACCCAGGGCGAACAATGCCTGGCCTTTTTACAGACCCCCTCAGACCGTTGTCTTCAATGGACCGGCCAACGTTAATGATGGCACCATACTCTCAGCAGGGAGTGATTCAAAAGTCTACGTCTCTTTAGCCACAAGGGCAAAACTTACAAAGGCCTCCATCAAACTAGAATAACTTCATGAGAACTTAAAGTAATGGCAGGGCAGCCTAAACTAGTCTAAACTAGCTGAGCTGCACTCAATCATTATCGAGCACACCTTCAAGACACACATTGAAACACGGGACAGCGAAAACAATCCTCATTTCATAAACGTTCTGCTTTACGAAGTAATCAGAAGTAATGTTACTCTACTAGCCTAGTAGCTTTACTGTTTACAAGCTACTTTATCCAATGTATTGTAGCATACTAAATGTTAAACTAACTAATGTCAGAGCTGATGGGATAATCAAACTCTTGTCTAAATGGTACACTCCGATGGATCTAGTGAATTAGTTCATTAGAATGATTAAATGAACAGATGCACAAAACTGATTAACCAAACTGAGTTCAAACTGAGTGGGCATTTTTGTAGTATTTACTATAAATGTGCCTGTTCAAATGTAATACTGTATGTTACATTACTGAGGTACTTCAATTAATAAATATAATAATAATCTTCTAAAAGGGATAGTTCACCAAATAAAGTTCCATCATCACTCACTCTCATGTCATTCCAAACCTATACAATGTCATTTTTCAAAAAAATATTTAGTGAAAATGCAAGTCATACAAATCTGGAACAATACGAGAGTGAGTAAATAACAAAGGAAACTTGCTTTTTTGGCTGAACTAATCCTTTAAGTAACTTTAAAGCAGTATTTGTAGCTTTTCCAAAGCTATACTATCAAAGTAGTTTCCAAATAGATTCTAGATGCCTCTGATGTACAGGTAAGCCTATACATTCTTAGATTAGATTGTGTCAGTGTTGTATCAAACTATACCATCATAATTTTGTGCGCGCAGGCTAGCATGAATAATGTCCTGTGTCCTGATAGTAATGTAATGTTGTGTTATTACATTAAAAACCAGAATTAATTAATTACCAGACAATCAAAGGAAGGTGAAAGATCAAGATCAAGGTCCTATGTCTTCCTCCATACATTTATGATTAATACAGACGGCTTCTTCAATATAATCTCTTCGGAAAGAGCAGACTTGTCAAACAAAAAACGGAAGGGAAGGGACGAGATACTGTGTTTAATGCTCTTTGGACAGTAATAACGCCTCTTAGACGCCCAGCCTTTCTTAGTTTACAGAGACATAAGTTCTGAAATTATCTACACTTATCGACACAGGGTTATCTAAAGTCTATGCACTGTTCTTTCACATTACGCCTGTCACTCTTGCATAGTCGTAGTTTCACTATGATCCAGTTCCTTTTGTTAAGATATTTTAACTTTTAAACAGACTATTTTTCCCCAAAGCGCATATTTCAGATCAGATTATTTTTAAACAGTTCAACAATGGTGGTGGGGAACAATTCCGTGCTTTGAGAACTTGTAATGATTTACACACTACTGAAAAATGACTGATATAACACAGCATGTCACTGCAAAAACAAAGAACAAAGAATAATATATTTAGACTATGATGTGTGTAATAAAAATATGCTCGTCCAGAAATAGAGCCTGAGTCAGCTCATTGTTTCTGCTTCTGTGTTAGATATGAGGGACTGTAACAATAATTTTAGCGCTGGGTTTCATACTTTGGTTGAGTCTTAGTTTCAGTACAAAGGCAGCACACATCCTTTACTTTCCTTTACATCCTTTAGTAGCAGAGATAATAAACATACACAGCACTAAGCAATGTGAAACTGTAAGCTGTAATAATAAAACAAAACTCACTTAAGTTACTTATGTTTTTAATAAGCAAGTAGATTTAGCTGGACCCAGAGGCTTTTTCTTAGGCCTTGAAGTGTTAAAGTGTTCACCGAGGGAGATTTAAGTATTTCACTACAGGCTGTATTGCTGTCGGCCACATCGATTATTTAATTAGAAATACCACTGTGCTCATTGCTAACTGGCTAATTGCAATCCATATCATTACATTTTGTCCTCTAAAACTAATCCTAATACACAGATGCCAGACTTATTGATTATCACACGTCTATCAATTAACTCCTAAATATCCTGCAGGACGCGCCTCTTATAGTCACACTAATCTGGGATCATGAGGTAAAGTGGGGTATTGAATGGACAAGGTTTAGAGAGATTATGGGCTCGCTAAAACAAAAGCAAACAAATACGGTTTTATTCTTTGATTATCTCAGTTCAAGATTAGGAGCAGATTAGAAAATGGGGGTTATGGGTAGGTCAGGCTTTGGGCTGTCTGTTGTACATTTATGGTTATCATGTTATTGGAAGAAAAATAAGTTACTCTTTTTGAGTTGCATATACTTTAAGACTCAACTCATTGAATAGAATCCTGTTTTGCTCAGTAAGTAAATCTAGTAAAATGATTAATCACCCAGCACGCAAATTTGTGGACTACCACACTCTATGTCATCTTGCTGTGGAAATAACAAATAAATAAATAAAATAAAATACAATTTCATCTAATGGAATCACATAGAACCCAAGTTCTATCATGTTATATGCTGTGACAAAACAAAATAAAAAAGATTCAAATGAACTGTTTTCTCAAGTTTAAAAAACAAACAAACAAACATTGCATCCAGTGAAATTAAATATAACCCAGAAAACCAAGCTCTATGTCAAGCTGCTGTGATAAAAAAAGACCAAATTAATAATTTAATTACATTTGCATGTTTTCTTACATTAAAATAAACTTGCAAGAAAATTAAATACAACCTGTAAGATTGTTGTGACAAAATAATAAAATAAAATAATAGTATTAATATTAAATGAAATAGCATTGTAAATGTTTTCCCAAATTTAAAGAAATACAAAATATAAACTTAATATGAAATTAAACTAATAAACCAAGCTCAACATCAGACATCAGAGAGAATATAATAAAATAAAGTTAGATTAAATGAAATATGTTTTTCTCACAATTAAAGAAATACGAAAATATGTGTTCACATCTGTTGGAATTATATACACCCCAAGTACTCTTTGTTCAGAAAACAATGCGTTGTAAAAGGTCTCAGAAGCTGTGCATAGGGTTATGTCTGTTTTAGAGCTGGCATGTCATTTACACGTTTTCTCAATGTGTGTCTAAACATATGTATGTAAATGCATCATGTTAGCGATCACCTTTTGTTTCCTGATTTTTCATTTGAGAGCATTAACACAATGGTCTCCATTTTCTATACAATTCTGTGGCCAGTTTATATTGTTTCCCATGGGTTGCCATACAGTTACATAATAATAACCTCCATATGCCCACCATCACTAATTACATCCCTGGATACAGATTAACCATGGCACCTTGAGATTTTCAGGCTTGTGTCCTTCTATGCTTAGCCATTTTTTAAACCACTCTACCCCTCCTTTTTCAATCAATCTGCAGCTCAAATTGATTTTGATAGCACAGGCCCTTGACCTAGTTTGGAAACAATAGACAAGGGTCCAAAATTTACGGATCGAGGAGCACATTGCAACTGCTCCCCCAGCAGAGGTCAATTCAGTATGCGAGGCTGTGTCCGATCCTCATGGCAAATGTGACCCCTGTTCCCCACCCCGCTCCCTCAGACGCCTGACTCGCTCTTGCCATCAGCGCTGCTGAGCAGTGACGCAGTCTGACAGGTGAATGGCAACCATGTTTGTGCGGCCATTTCACCGCCAAGGCCCACTAACAATCACTGAACCTAAAGCAAACCACTCTAGGACAAACTCAAAAAAATATGTTTTAACCTTGTGGACGTTGATAAGGGTTCATCTGCACCATCTATTTGGCCAACAAGCATCCAATAGAACTCCTGAATAGCGATCCAATAACAAAATCTATATAACAATAACAAAAAAACTTGAAAGCTGGAAGGTAGTTTTTGTAGAAAACATTTTTCCATGACATGCCTAATAAATTCATGTTATATATAACCAAGCAAATAGTTACTACAATGCTTATTTTTATTTATTTCAGCTTATGTAGACATTTTCTTTTTGTCATAAATTGTAATTAAACACAACACAATAAGCGTTTGTTCATGAAACAGAAGGCTTTTTCGAATATGTATGCAATTATATATTTAGATATTTTATTTGGAAAATGTAATATTATTTACTATGCAGAACATATGCATGTTTCTTTAGTACAGTAAAATACAGTAAAAGTGTCAATATTGTGAAATATTACAATTTAAAATAACTTTTGGTATACACACTATACTGTGCAAACGTTTAGAAAATTATCAATTTTATTCATACAAACTGGAAACTTGTAAACATGCATACGATTTAGCAAAAAAAGTGAGGTTGTACAAATTTGTTCGATTTAGGCACCTCGTAAAATATGTATGAATTGCCGTGAGGCTAAGCCTTAGTTTAAGTTTAAGCTTTAGTTCTCCAGGAGCAAGTGAGATAAGAACATGCACAATCACATAGTCATATATGTCACAGTCATATAGCCACATCCCCAACACTAAACATCTTATCTTCAGAAAACTGCCTGCTAAGACTTCCAACTGTTTTTATGAGTGAAAAATAGTTATTTTAAGCATGCACAACATATGGCTGTCAAAAAATATATATATAAAACAATAATAATTCCTATTACTTATCCACGACACGTCTCCAGGATTTCCAGGGAAGGAACTAAATAAAAAGAGCTAATAAAAATAAAATACCAAACAATGAAAAGCTCACAAATGAGAAGTGTAAACAGTCGTGAGAATTACAAAGACAATGGCAAACATGCAATCAGGGCAATGAGTTGTTATACCGGATAAGAATGCTACATTATCCAAGATATGCTTCTAGATATCAGTAGAACTGAATAACGCCTTCACCTCATTGTTCATACTTGTGCATGTTCCAACCCTACCAACTTAACAAGCATGTGTCTTGCACGGAGACTCTGTGGTTTTTACATGTTTTAATTTGAAACAAACAGCTCCACGTGAGGCCAAAAATAAGGTGCATGTTGTGTTTAACTGCATGACGTGAAATGATTCATGTCCAGTGATATGGCGGGATTCTGGGGAAACACTAGACCAGCAGGAACACATTCCTTACCACTTGTCGCTGGCGTGGGTGTAAAGTTTGTTTTTGTCAAAACACACACACACAAAAGTGTCAAGAAAATAACAGATTTAATGTGTCGGTTTGACAGCTAATGCTAGCGAAAATATGCATTCAGTATGAATTCTCACATGTTTGAATTGCAACACAACATGGGAATTCTTCTTAACTCTCCTGTCCAGTCAAAAACAAGGCTTAAGCTAGCCCCAGACTAAAGACCTGTTCACACTAGAAGCGACTTCCGTCTTCTAGCATACATAACAATTACATACATTTTATACATTGTGTATGTGAGCATGGAGTGTAAACCATAGTTACACTATAGTTGTATCCATAGTTTTTACATTTACATTTAATCATTTAGCAGACGTTTTTATCCAAAGCTACTTTAGAAACAAAGACAAGCACGTTACAATACATTTTTATGCAGTTAATATTATTTTTAATAAGGTACGTTTATTTGCTATCCAATCATTTATGATTTTGTCTGTTGTCATACATTTAAAACATTTTGGTCTTGATTTTTTCAGAAGTAATATCTAATTTTACATCCTATTAGTTTATTTTTTAGCCTCATTTAGCCTCATTTTTTAAATTTATTTCCCTGTATGTGGGCAGGGACATGTCATATAAAACAAGACAGTTGCTAAAGACAAGAATTCATTTATCCTCCATCACTGCTGGAGCTGAAAGAAGAATGATCACATGAGCACTATCGTCTTCTTTCCTATTGGCTATCGCTCCCGAAAGTCGCTCTTCATTTGCATAAAGTTGAGAGATTCTGAACTTTGTTGCGTCACTGGACACGCCCATATCTGGTCGCCAGCGGTCACTGACCGCCACTGTCGCTCTTGTCGCAGGAAATCGCCAGCTCTCCATTAAAAATAGTAGTGTGAACGGGGCTTAAATATGTTTAGATATTCACAGTGAAAGGTAACACTTCTGAAATCTCCAACAAAACAAGAAATCACTTCCGGCGCTTTCCGGCACTTGTGCAGACTGCGTCAGAGCACGCGCACAGGTCACACACCGGATGCGTGTGCGACCTCAGATCATTTGGACATAGTGCTGTACAAGAGGTAAAAAACTATTATGAATACTGTTATGCTCTTGTTATGCTATATCAGTTAGGGATTTGATATTTTTATTAACCTGTTTATTTGGTTAGTCATAGGACCTAATCAGTATATACCTAATATAATAAAATTATATACAAATAAAGCATTTCATCCACTCAAAATATGCAAAATCTCAGAAATACAACACTTCTGCTAATAAAAATAAAGCTGACAAGCTGGGTTTGATGATGATACATCATAATGAGAGATTTGCATGTAATTTTATTAAAGACTGTTCATTTTTTACTAGAAACACCATATTAGGTATTGAACAAGAATTTTAATTAAGGTTAAATAAAAAGGGATTTATCTGTGTTAAAGAATCAGTAGCACATTAAAGCAGAGTGAAGTTTAAACTGTGAACAGATGATTTCAATCTGTGAAAAAAATAACTGTGAGAGATATAAAGAATTTTCTAAAAAAGAGGAAGAGAGAACTTGTCTGCCCTTGTCTGTCCTGTCTTTAATGTGAGAAATGTACATAAAAATAAATTAATTAAGCAGAAGTGCAGCAGCAGATAGTAGGAAGTCTGAATGAAAGGCCGGTGAGGAAGGCATGCTGGGGTGTGATAGCCTTCACATTCACTGCACATCCTGTTTGTTCAGCTCCTAAAACTTCTGATCTGCTCGGTTTTTCATGAATGGTTCTGAAGTGCAGGCTTCCCATTGGCAAACCGTCAGCCAATCAGAGCTGGGGTTGATGCCCACACAGCGAGCGCATGCAGCAGTTACCTCCGAGAACGTTTTACTAAAGCGCGACCACAATTCACCCACCTACACACACACGCACACAAACAGACAAACTTTCCTCTTCCCCCGATCTATCGCTGTTTTTCTCTGCCCTCTCTGGACTCATCTGCTTTGTGTTGCAGAGTGACATTCTAGAGAAAACATACAGTTGAGTGACTCGCGGGCTGCAAGCCTCTTCCTGCTGAAGCAGCCCTCACAGGAAAGAGCAGTTAAATGACCGTAAATTTCTGCTTGTTACATGTGGTTGATGCAGTTTTGTGTGGCTGGCCTCCACAGTGGCTTTGTTTCAAGATTGAGCTGCTTTTTCCTCTCCTTTTATCTTCACCTGCTATCCCGTTTAATATCCGAAGCTCATTCTGTGCTGCTTGTAATTCAGTTACCACCATATTAAAAAAAAAAGAATCACTCAAAAATGACTCACTTATCCTTATGTTGTTCCAAACACAAGACTTTCTTTCTTGGGTGGAACAAGAGAAAGTTAGATAAAGCTGCTCTTTTCTATGAAAGTAAATAACCACTGTTGGAAACTTTCACCATATGGAAAAGCAGCCTTATTTATATAAATAAAAATAAAAAAGAATAAATTA
>JAUYWG010000105.1:0-13150 GCA_034779775.1 Enteromius afrohamiltoni | reverse complement strand
AGCGATTGGCCCGGGCAGATTGGTTCCAGCTGAGAATCCTGTGTTGCCAGGGCGACGCTGATCGGTGCCCGCCACACTACATTTATCACATGTGAAAACCTCAGAAAAAAAATATAATAAAAGAGACGATAACAGAAAACAATAATATCTGCGAGAGTAGCGCGAGAGGAGATGCGAATGACACGCTAACCGGCAGATGAATGCTTCACTTGCGTTTTTTTTTAATGAAAGCAAACAATCGACAGATATACTATAATAAATCTTGAGAGAGTTAGGTTGTATATTTATTACTATAAACAGCAGTGAGTGATAGACAGAAATACACTCCTCCTCTGGCCTGCACTCACATAGTGCACCCAGGTATGTTTATTCCATGAGACCAGGTAGAGAACATACGCAAAAATTATGTAAATGTGGTCACGGAGAGGGATTTGAATTACCAACAACTCTTTATTTTGGGAGATAATAACTCTTTTATGCACTTAAAATACTCTTTTGTGCACTTTCAGATTTACAAATTTGCAGATTGTTTAAATCCACATACAGTTACATTTTAGGGACACTTTTATTTCATTTTTAGTTTGAAGATGAACAAAAGTCTAGAGAAAGTTTTATGTCCTTGGAACAATAAATGCAGTTGATTACCAAAATAGCAAAATCTTGCTGGTCTAAAAAATTTTTCCAAACAGCTGCATCAAACATATTCAGGTAAGCTGTCTTTTCTCTATCAGTGTGTATGTCAGGTTCCTAAAAAATAAAGATACATATGAATTACTGAAAAACGAATAAATCAGGAAGTGATCATTTCAGCAGTCAACCATCCTACAAATGATTGTATTTGTGTCTGCTACTCCCTTTCGCTGTTATTTCTGCAGCTTGACCAGAATATCTAATCCGTATCCTCTAATGGTCCACTGCTCATCTCTGTTTATCATCAGCTGGCTGAGGGTTAAAGAGAGCTGAAGGATGTGGTCTTATCTAGCTGCCCAAAAGCCTTTCATCTCACTCCCATTCCTCCTCTGACTCTGTTTGAAGGACACTCGTGTCGTAGAAATCCCTTTTGAGGGAAATTGCTGTTAACCCTCACTTAGACATGAACTTTTAAAGCCTTCTTTTTTGTTGCATAAATAGAGATCAGGATAGTAAATCAAAGGTGTGAAATCTCTGCATTCATTGGATTCTTTCAGTTTAAATCACATGAGAAGTCAACTGTAAATATCCTACTAGACTAAAAGTATATGAAAAGGCAAAGACAGAGACAGTGGCTTTGACTCCATGCTTATTTTTACATACTGTAAAAATACTGTAAGGAACCTTAAATATTTTTTTTAAAAGGTCAAAGGTCAAAATGTACTTGATAACAACCTTCCACAATTGTTTAATGTAAACGCTCTCTTATTAATCTATATGAAATTATAAATAGTGTTCTTCTATTTACACATGGGCTGCAAGTTTTCTATTTGGTCAAATATTGTTGTCATCTGTCTTATTCAAGACATTTTTGTTGCTTGTTTTTAATACTTGGACATTTTTTACTTGAGAGAAATGTTTTTTATTTTTTTACATTGCGTAATTTACTATTTGATTTCCAATTTTAAAACCATTATAGCACAGTCTTAAATCATGTATTTTCCAGGCTATAACAGAGCCAAGTGAATCGCAATGCTATACACAAAGGCTCATATAAATCCTCATTAATACACAGGGATGCTATTCAAGTGTGTTGAGAGGAACGGAGAGAGGAATGTGTGCAGTATGATGGAGAGAGAACCAGACCAGAGCATCTCACCACCTGCATAAAAGCCCTATTCATTCAAACACAGCAAAACTAGCAAAAGAGAGAGCGCTTATATAGCTGGTACAGACACCAGATTTTAACATGTTCTTGTTTAATGGTGGTATGCAAAATTTACTGCTACAGTGTTTGTTTGGTTGTCATGGCATTGTTGTGCAGTTGTTGGGGTGGTTGCTAGGTGGTCACTTACTGAAAAATAAAAAAAACCTTATCTATTTACACTAAGTGCAATTTTTACATGATCAAGCTGGGTTTGAATCCGACTTCTGGAGATGTTTTTTCTACCTTTTCAAAGTTCAAATCACATCAGAAAAGCATTTATTTTCAATAAAAATTAAGGAAATAATAAATGTTACAAATATAATATTGGATATGGATAGGGTAGGTGTAGGGAGGGTGACATCAACTGAATAATTTGAATCAAAATAAAAACGTACACTCAATAAGTTACTATTGCATACTGTTTTATACTACAGATATACAGATAATTGCCATTATTTGCCATAAGTACTAGTAAATTTGAAAAAATCCTGCTATTTTAACATAGAGTAAATAGAATCTATAGCTATTTGCACTAAGTGTAAGTGGCATATCACAAAAAATCACATCTCACTGCTATTTACACATGTATTGCTATTTAAACTTGTGCAAATGGCCATGTCCAAAAATAAAAAAACAACAACTGTAAGAAACTCTTGTCCCTATCTACTGCTTAAGTGCTTCCTTAGTCTTAGTTATAACCTTTAACACCTTTAAAAATGCAAACTTTAATCCCTTGGTTTAGATATATATACAGAATATATACAGGTCCATATATATTTGGACACTGACACAATTTGCATAATCAGAAATTAAAATGAAACAATCAAGATTTGAAGTGCAATATTTTTAAGCTTTAATTCAAGGTGTTGTATTAAAGCAGTTCAAGGTGTGAATAACCCTTGAGCAAGGCGCCGTTCCCCCAACTGCTCCCTGGGTGCCGCAGCAATGGCTGCCCACTGCTCTGCGTGTGTGTTCACGGTGTGTGTGTGTGTGTGGTTGATCACTTCTCACTGCTGTGTGTGCACTTGGATGGGTTAAACGCAGAGCACAAATTCCTAGTATGGGAAACAATATCTGGCCACATGTCACGTCCTTTCCTTTAAACAAAATATTACTTTAATTTAATTAAAATGTAATTAAATTTAACTTAATTTAACTTAAAAGGCATATGTATAACTAAATATATTTATATATTTGTTGGTATTTACATGCATATATAAACATAAAAATTAATGGATTTAAAGTGCCCCAATATGCCATTTTAAAGGTTGCTAATATTGTTTTAGGAGTCTTTTAAAACAGGTTTACATGTATGCAAGGTCAAAAAACACTTTCTCCAAAAATAGATTTCATTTTACCCCATTTCTAAATTATTCTTAAACGACTCGTGTGAAGCAGTTCGAAGAATCATCAGTCTGTCTAAACCCCGCCTCTCTGTGAGCCCTCACTGCTGTGATTGGTCAGATGGAGTCCTTTATGATTAGTCTACCACTACAGCGGTACACAGAGCTTGTACCAAAACTAGATCATAAACTACATCACTAGAGATGCTTTCAGAGAGAATACACCAACTACTGTAGTTAGCAAGGACTACTGAGGAAAGTGCTCGCAATTTGCCTTTGTGAACTTTGCGTTAAACATTGTTTATCATTACTTAAACTAAATAGACAGACAAGTTGCATCAATCACAGTATTAGACTACATTAGGCCCACAGCTGAACAACAGAACTACAGAAACTAGTTAGCCGGTTACCAAGACATCTGCAGGGTAGTTACACAACATAACGTACACAAATACGTATTTTAAACGATCGCTAGAAAATACAATCAACAACTATTAATCATACTTACAGGGAGAAGTTCAGAGGAGCAAGCCGGTCCAAATGAACTGGGCATTGATCCATCTTTTAATACCAAGCATTTACTGAATATCGCGTTGTACTCTAAGATTGGAAAAGCAGTCAGTAAAATCAGTGAAATGACACGAACACAACAAGAGACTGTTCTGCTGAGGTGTTGCTTGTTTGTTCTAGATTCATCTTTCAGAAGAGCATTAAAACAAATTTACTCTCACAGGATACAGCGTCTTCTTGACCTGATGTAATCATGTTGAAATTGTACTGTTTGTGGGCGGGGAAAGTTGCTTGCGACGTAGAACGTGGCCGGACATTATGCAAATATGTTTATTTGTACTTAGTACTTAGTGACGTGGATCCGTAACAGAGAAAGATTCGAATTGCTGACAACTCGTTTAGATGAATGTAAGCAGACTCTTTTTTTGATAGACAACAACTTCACATACAGCTACATAACACACTGCAAAAAAGATCATATTCAAAAGGCATAATACAGGCACTTTAAGATGCAATGTTTTATAGTAGCCAAACTGAAAGACTAAATGATAAATGACCAAAAGGAACAGAGAATAATGTGCCCCATGAGGATTCTTGTCTTTGTACTGATGAACTCAGAACTTGAAATGAGTCTCCATGATCCTGACTCTCAAGTCTATTTCCTTAATTTACATGCCACAGAGGAAGAGGAAGTGTCTCTCCGGCGGATCTCCTTTTCTCTAGTGTTTAAGTTGTTTATGTGAGTGATCTTATCTGGGTGACAAGCCAGCAAGAACCAGTGTGATGGATGGAGTGCTGCAGTGAGTGCAGCACAATGAAGCACTGGCAAAGTGAAGAGAGGGAGGAACGGCCTTTCATGCTGGAATCATCACTGTAATCTAAGATGTGTAATCAGTCAAGTTGGGTGTATCTTTGAGTTTTGGAGAGTGGACGATAATTGGAATCCTTCTATTCTCTGAATCAAATTGTGTGTCCCTAATTCCCCACCACTAATATCCAATTGAAATTGAGGTGGACATTTGATGGACTCCATATCCTGTAAGTCTTCCCAGGAATCTTTTTGCTGCCTGACCTTTGAACACACTGAAATAGGGTGTGCAGTCCAGATGCTGAACCCCCTGGTAGGGGTCTCCGCTGCACAGCTGCAACACCAGCAGACATCATGGGCCGGGAATGTCTGACTAATCGGCGAACAGGACCACAAGCAGATGTGCTGAGTCTGCTAAGTAATGTAACATACACTTGCGCACTTATACAAGCGTACTCCTCCCATCCCACGATTTAATCATTTATCAGAATTATTTTTATAAGGCTGACACAGCATACACGACTGTGAATGTCTTAAGAATGGAAACAGAGTTTCTCTTTTGTCTTACTTTACTCTTCCCTGCTGAAAAGACTAGGATGTGATTGGATGCTGGTTTCCATTGTGGGATGCAGGTTTCTACTACTTTTGTTGCAAAACTACTTTCGAAATATTGTATTTTTATTATACCACACTGACATATCAGAAAGTTTAATAGACTTACAGTTTTGGCCAAAAATAAAATATAACAGCGATTTTCTAAGTGGATAAAAAAGATAACTGTAATGCATGGCGAAGAGCACTTCGCAGCACTTTGACCTTGGCGCAGTAATATCATCACTCCTGAAAACTCCCCCTTTTCCTCTCTCTCTCACGTCCATCAATACAACGAAGGAGTGATGATATTACTGACCGAATTTTTAAGCTGGTGTTAACTTTAATAAATACCCTTTATTAAATACCCTAAGCAAAATCAGAATAAAAAGGGACATGTAAACATGTCAATTTGAATGAAGCAGTTAGGATGGAGTTCCTATGTGCTCCTGCAGAGGGCAATCTATCCAGTTCTCCATAACAGACATTTGATATTATTTCCCATCATGCATCACTGACTCGCACCTGTTCATCATTTGCACTCACGCACCAGCAGCTGTCCCTCGTTACCACACCCCTTCTCACCTGCATTTAAACCACAGTCAGATACTCACTCACCGCGAGGTCTTGAATTCCCCAGTGTTTTAATTCTGAGCGTTTTTCCCTGTCTAAATTCTTCTGTTTGTGATTCTTGGACTGTTATCCATTTACTGATTGTTTGCTACCTGCCTAGAAGGTTCAATGTTCATGTGCAATGACATAAAAATCATGTTAAGTCTGGTGCATGCGAAGAAAGTGACATTATCGTGGAGTGGACGGCAGTACAAGGATGCACAAATTCTCTGGCCGAACAGTCACATCTGTACTGGCATTTATATAAAACTGTTTACACCCATCATTCCCTGATTAATGAAATTGTAATGATTAATGAAGTTATAAAATAGTATTTTATTGTTGTTGCTTTCAACATTATCAGTTTTATACACATCTAAAGTAACATTAACATTAAATTATAACTGGTCGGCAGGAGAAACTATGTTGTTGCTAACTATGTTGTCCTCGTCATGGGGTAGTGAAGGTCAGGCAGAGGGGAAAGGTAGGGGGCAGAGTCCGGCGGCTTGCACACGCTCCCCTTTAAAGGCACCCTTCTTCATGTTCACCAATGGCATGTCTACCAGCTATTTCAGCACCAAACCACTATAAACCATCATACAATTCATATTTCAAACCATTTCATCAATTAATTCCATTTCATTTCTGTGTCTGTAAGCCTTTTGTCCATTTTCGATGTTCTTCATTGTCAGCCATACATTCAGGTTGCCTTATACAACCTCAAAGGCCTTAACAATGCTCGGACCCCGGTAATATTTTAAGCTGTATTTTAGCTATGTGTTTTGTAGTGTTTTAACTGATTCTTTGCAAACAGTAAGTTTCCAGGTCACGCTGACTAGACCAGCTGTAACAAATCACAATGTGACTTTTACAAACAAGAAAATCATTCACACGACCCAGCTCTGGCCTGTTTTTTTTATTGCGTGTGTGTTTTTTTTTTCCCCAAGCCCCTCTATTTGTGATAATGCGTTTAACATTAGCGTCTGATGTTGTTCAATCTGTCCTGCAGGGAAAGCAAAAAGACACCTGTGCTGTTTACAGGCGGCTAGAGGCCCTGCAGAGCAGACACAACCATTCAATGTAAACAAAGCATTTACTTTGAATGCCTAGAGTACTCACAGATGTCAATTCCTGTTAACTAATTAGTCGAGTTTGGCAAGGCAAGTCTCACTATTACTATTGCTCATATTGAAGACTAGAGGGAAAGTCTTGGTATATGCAACTATGCATCATGTCTGCAACAAAAGTGAAATATATCTTTAAATCACCTCAAATCATGCAGTTTGTTGAATAGAGGTGTGTTATTACTTTTCAAAGCAACTATACTTTTGCCTTAGCCAAGTAAATGAAAAAACAAGCATAAATATTTCTTCAGTAGATGGAAAAATACGTCAAACAAAACCACATTTTAGTTGCTCTTTGCAAATTATTATAATGGTTTCTATGTTTCTTAGCATGTTGTCATTTTAAGTAGCAGGCAGAGTGATGTACTGAATAGAGTAGATAGAGACTGTGGTGTTTTATGGTCTTGGAGTCAGCATAACTGACCAGACACAGCAGGCATTTCGTCTTATTTGGCAATGTGACAGCTTTTGATACTTAAACACATGTCTTTTATTCACACAATATGGCATTTTGCTGATCTGAATCTATAAAGGATATGTGAAGTCCATAAAAGTTTTTTTTCTTTCTTTTGAAACTACAGTCTGATCAAAAGGCTCTGTCTCTCAGGACTATCTATAGCTCCACGCTATAGTCATAAAGAGCGATCACATAAATCTAGACCATTAGTGAATATAATCGCAGAACGCTATGCATGGGACATGGAGATTCTATAAGAACCGATGCACGATAATGTTAACAGTAAAACATATTGCGTACTGCATACTACTCAAGTCATATTTATTTATATAGTACTTTGTACAATACAGTTTCAAACCAACTTCCCAGCAATTTTCTAAAAGCAACAATATGTTCAAGGAATGTTTTCCTTACGTTCTCAGTAAGTTATGAAAACACGGTTTCTAAATGTTTTCTGAACATTAAAACTATCCGTTAGCTAAACTCCAAGTAAAAGTATTAAAGTTTCAGGAAATTTAGTCATTTATTAAATTAATATAGTTTCAGCTGTAAAGCATGTATAAAAAGAAAAATGTGTAATTATTGAGCTACATTTCATTCAATGCAAATTCAGTTTAGTTCAAAATGTCTAAACTGCAAAGTTCATTAAGTAAGTCAACTGACTTATTCTCATATTGAGTCTAATCAATAGTCTTTTGATACATTACTACACATTATGTAGACTAAATAATGGGTTAAATATGGAAGGAACCAGCAATTGGATTGTTTTTTGTATTGTACATTGCCTTCCATTTTATCCATGGTATTTAAAACATATGGCTATGCATGACAAACAATAGTATGCTACACCACTATCAGCAAATTTATTTTTTTAAAAAGTATACAAAATATTTGATCTCATATTTTGTAATATTTGTTCTACAATAACATGAGTTGTGAGAAATAAAAGAAAGAAAAATAAAATGGGTTGTCTTATTTTTGTGCGCTCAACAGATGAACATGGAGTGAAAACAGAGTGTGAGTGTGTGTGGGGGGGGTGGACTTCCAAGGTCGTAATTGTTGCTGCTCAACATCACTGTCTCTGAGAACACCTTGGTCTCTTATTAGAAAGATATTGACCTTCAGGATGAAGTTGTAACTAGTGTAGAATAGACTGCCTATTGAGAAGTACCAAATGCAGGACCATGGTTTCAAAACCTCTGAGATGATAACTGATAATGACTCAACTCAACATCTGTGTTGACCCTGGAACAACATTGTGATTAGACAATCAGATTTGAAGAACCAGTTTATAGTTTTTCTGAAGTTTAGGCTTACAATCAGTGTTTGGTTCTTGTACATCAGTGTCAGTCATCTATCATTTCCTCTGATTTTAGGCATTACTCATGGGTAGGGTTAGGTTTAGGTGTAGAGATATGGTCAAAACTAAAATTTTGGAATAAAATGTTGTTCCGGGGTCAACAAAATATGTTGACCCAGGAACACGCCTAAGTCAGCAAAATCAGGACGTGCGGTGCTGTTCACCTTGCTCTTCTCTCGTACTTGGAGGATTGTTCTTATCTTCACTTAAAGTATAAAAAGAGAGATTCTTGTAGAAACAATGGGAGCTCAGCCGTGGGATAAGTGTGTAAATAAATAATGCAAACTTTGCTAATAAATTGCATTTATTAGATTAAAAATCCAGAAAAAACTGTAATATTGTGAAATATTATTTAAAATAACTGTTTTCTGTGTGAATATATTTTAAAATATAATTTATTCCTTTGATACAATGCATCATTAATCCAGTCATCAGTGTCATTTTCAGACCTTTCAGAAATCATTCTAATATGCTGATTTTTTTTATTATCAGTGTTGGAAACAGTTGAGCTGCTTAATAGTTGTTTTTTTTTTAGGAATCCTTTGATCATTAAAATATTAAAAAGAGAAGCATTTATTTAAAACAGATAATAATGTTCAAAACTACTGTTACTGTAGTTTACTGTTTCCCTACTGTTCAAAAGTTTGGGATCAGTACATTCTTTCTTCTTTCTTCTGAATGAAATGAATACTTTTATTAACCAAGGATCCATTAACTGAATAAAAAAAGTCACAGCATAGATTTACATTTTAGACATGTTTTATATTTGGTAAAAAAAATAGGATTCTTTGATGAAGTAAAAAATAAAATGAGGAGAAAAAAATATTTAAAAAATAAAAAAATCACAGGTTCCAAAAAATATATTTGGCTGCACAACTGTTTCCAACATTGACAATTCTAGAAATAAATAAGCATATTAGAATGATTTCTAAAAGGTCTGAAAGTGACACTGAAGACTGGAGTAATGATGCTTTGTATCACAGAAATAAATTACATTTTAAAATATATTCACACAGAAAATTAAAAATAATATTTCACAATATTACTATTTTTTCTGGATTTTTATTCTAATAAATGCAGCCTTTTATTAACATCTTTAAAAACCATTAAATATCTTACTGTTCTGAAACTTTTGAACGGTAGTGTACGTGTTGTTTTTCTACTGTGACTGCAACGGGCTTCCCAGTCGTTTGAGATTGAAGATGACGGCACGTTTCTGAGGTTGTATATTGTTAGATTACTTCGCTTGGGATTCAGTATAGGCACAACACTGTGTGTGTTATTCATTCATGATCCTTTCTTTATCCATTTGATTATAATCACTCATTTTTATTTCAATGTATTATCCTTTTATGCATTTACTTTTTCATTACTGGTCATTATTATTTATTATTATTATTATTGATAACAGCAGTTTGAACCATATCGTATTGCTTGATTAGTATGGTGTACAGACATTTTTATTGAAACCTCCTCTTGCCGATTAGCACCACACTTGTCTCACATTAGTTTTGAATACAAACAGAAACCATACTGTGACAACCACTGAGATTGTCTTTGTGCATGTAAGCATGTACAAGCAATACAGTATAAGAGACTCATAAGTGTGTGTGTATTTGTGTGTTTGAATGAGTATGCATCTCCAGGGTGCTGCTGCTTCAAATGTCACAGACACAGGGAGGTTATGGGAACTAAAAAGCAGAATAAGAGCTGTGATGAACAAAGACCCCGAATGCTTCATCAAGACTTTTTCTCAGGAAATAGATTGACCTACAAAGACCACCCGACCCTGTCAGGCCCACTTCCTCTGACCTCTGATTGCACACATAGCCACATACGTTATATGTCAATATAATGTGATGCAATCCATCCCATCATGGTCTTCTTCAGTCCAAACCTCCAGACAAAACAATGCTCCACGGGTTGAATTTTTCTCATAGACGGAAAATAACAGATGTACAGTCAGAGAAGGCAATACTGCAATTATTAGTTAAGTACTAGTATAAAATGTACAAGAAAAGCACTCTAAAATGTAGCTAATTGCTCTTATATAGATTTAAACTTAGCTATAATACATTTCTATTATTTGCAATAAAGAATTAGGTGCCCAAAAACATTCAAGTAACATGTTATTTAAGCCTACTCTTTTTAAAAGTATGCTAAGGTGTTCTTTTTCACAAAGATAAAATCATATTTCTTGCTGATGTTTTCCATGTATAGCTTCGGGCTACTACCACTTAGCAGATGCTCTGTCAGAAAAACCTGGCCTTACTGGCAGTTCAGAAGGCTTCTCTGCATTACAGCTCTAACGGAAGGTCATTACAAGCTAGAATCTTATTATGATCACTACAATGATAATTTCCACTAATGTTTAACATATGGATGACTACAGCTGCCATTACACCAGCAGCCCATTAGCCAACTGTTAAATGACCCTGAAATGTGCTCATTCAAAACGGAACTCATGTAGAGCCTACTCATCTCGCTTTTACCGAAAGTGATTTTTAATCTTCAGAAAAGGCCCATAATGCTGAATCATTACTTTACAGTGCTCTGTGCCTTTAAATTCTGTCTTTGCAGATCTTTGTTAATCACGGAGTGTTGAAACATGTGAAAGCTTCTGTGCTTTTTTAAAAAGAAGGAATTCCTGTTGCTCATTTTTTATTAAAACTGAAAACACTATGTTCAGAACAAAAGCAGTGTAACGCATACTACACAGTGTATGTGATATATTGTCTATTTTCTGATTAATTTTATGATGATTAATTATACATTATAATTATAAAGTATATTTATTATAAATTAATATATATTACACTAAAGGATATTCTTAAAAACTATATTTAAACACACACACATATACATATTAAATACTGTATACAGTTAAAGGCAAAAGTTTGGACACACCTTGTGTTTTCTTTATTTTCATGACATTGGTAGATTCTCACTGAAGGCATCAAAACTATGAATGAACACATGTGGAGTCATGTACTTAACAAAAACTTTTCAGGGTTAATTAGTTGAATTTCTTGCTTTATCAATGGGGTTGGGACCATCAGTTGTGTTGTTCAGAAGTCAGGTTACTACACAGCCGACAGTCCTATTGGACAATTGTTTCATTCATATTCATATTATGGCAAGAATCAATCAGCTAACTAAAGAAAAAACGAGTGGCCATCATTACTTTAAAGGTGTCATACAAAAGCAATTTTCCACAAACTAATATGATTCTTTAGGATCTTAATGGAAAGTTTCTAATATAGATAAAATAGATAAAATTTCTCAAAGATGATGTAAAAAACCCTGTCATAAACAGCTTTTTAGAAATCACTCTGTTCTGTGTACTTCCCCTTTAAATCTTCACAAGCTCTGTTGACCCCGCCCCTCTTTTCCTGCATGATCTCAGAGGATCTTTTTTTAGCCGTATTCATAGTAAAACTTGCTAATCAGCACATTATTAGAAAAGGCGATTTGCAAAGATTAATTCAAACACATTATACTCACTGCTTCTGTAGTTGAGTCTGGATCATGAATGATTCTCGCGAACATAAACAGATTTCGTTTGATCAAGGGCGCGTTTCCTTTCAGAACCAAACATAACCATGGGAGTGGCCTCTGTCGGTGTGACACCACACCAACATGCATTTGAGAATGACTTGATTTCAGATGGGGCAACTTATTCTTTTTTTAATTTAATAAAAATACTTGTGGATTTTTATCATTGTAGGGTGGTTGTGTACACACACTCCCAACACACATTTCAGTCCAAACAGCGTATCAATATGACGTATGACCCCTTTAAGAAATGAAGGTCAGTCAGTCAATTTTTGCAAAATTGCAAAAACTTTAATTGTGTCTCCAAGTGGAGTCGCAAAAATCATCAAGTGCTACAATGAAACCGGCACACATAAGAACCGACCCAGGAAAAAAAGACCAAGAGTAACCTCTGCTTCTGAAGACAAGTTCATCCGAGTCACCAGCCACAGAAATCACAAGTTAAAAGCAGCTCAGATCAGAGACCAGATAAATGTCACACAAAGTTCAAGCAGCAGACCCATCTCAAGAACAACTGTTAAGAGGACAGTGCGCGAATCAGGCCTTCATGGTCAAAAAGCTGCCAGGAAACCACTGTATAGGAGAGGCAACAAGCAGAAGAGATTTGTTTGGGCCAAGAAATACAAGGAATGGACATTAGTCCAGTGGAAATCTGTGCTTTGGTCTGATGAGTCCAAATTTGAGATCTTTGGTTCCAACCGCCGTGTCTTGAGAGACGCAGAAAAGATGAACGGATGGATTCCACATACCCGGTTCCCCCTGTGAAGCATGGAGGAGGTGTGATGGTGTAGGAATATTTTGCTGGTGACACTGTTGGGGATTTATTCAAAACTGAAGGCACACTGAAAAAGCATGGCTACCACAGCATCCTGCAGTGACATGCCATCCCATCCGGTTTGCGTTTAGTTGGACAATCATTTATTTTTCAACAGGACAATGACCCCAAACACACC
>JAUYWG010000104.1:4368-17355 GCA_034779775.1 Enteromius afrohamiltoni | reverse complement strand
TATATATGGGCTGGGCGATGCATATTGAATGATATATTATTTGCATCTCGTCAGTAAAGCCAGTTCTTTGATTAGCGCTAAACCTTCGTCAGCTGTCTTCAAAAGAAACGCCAGCTTATGAACAGAGCCGTAAATCACTGAGAAGCTGCGGCATTGAATTACCCGTGAAACTCAACGCGTAGCTTGTCAGTGATCTACGGCTCTGTTCATAAACTGGCGCTACATTTAAAAACAGCCAGTTTAAAAACAGGAGATCAACCGTTAATCAAAGAACCGGCTTTACTGATGAGATGCGCATAATATATCGTTCGATATGTATCGCCCAGCCCTAATATTATATATATATATATATATATATATATAGTAGTTAATAGTAGTATATTAGTATATATATATATATACAGAATTTTTAGTTGAAATATTTCCTAGTAGCAGTTCTTTTTAAAAATGAGAATTTATAGTCATTATGTCACACCATTGCCATAATTAATTTTTAAAGACCCTTAAGTAAATGTAATATGAATCTGTAATGCACAGTATAATGTGGAAAGGTCTGGGTGCAATAGCATATATATATATATATATAAGGGAAAAAAATCTTCACCTGTTTGGTTCTCTTGGCTAACAGGGCAGGGCTACTGGACATGCTGGCCCCTGCGGCTCCTGTACTCAGGGCTGGTCTCAGCCCTTGTGGACGATCAAACAGCTCCAACCGTAAATTAGGGAAATTTTTATAACTGTGGAAAAACAGATGACTTATAATTAGAGGAGCACAGAATAAAACATAAACATAGTGCTAACATAAAACCTCAAAATTAGTCTGTGGTCAATCAAATGGTCAAGTGTAGTCAATACAGTACAAACAGAAACACAATACAACAGACATTAGAACTGGGTCATTCCCTCTATATTGTAATTACTTCTCATGTGTCTTACTTTTTACAGATGTTTTTAACAATTATTTTAATACATGGTAGTAGTATACTGTGGTATGGCAGTAGCAAAATGTTTATATAAAGACATGGTGCTCAACTTCTAACAGATTGGGAAAGCTCCTTAAACCCAGATTTGAACTTGTGATGTCCATAATGTAACAGGCATGAGGCACGATTGAGGGGGATCAGTAACTAGTTAGCATATTCATGAATCTGCATTTACTAAATGAGGTAAGAGCTTTTGTTGTTTTTTTTTCACAGGAAAAAAACATTTTAATAAGTAATTTTACCCATTAAAGATGAGTTTAAAGAGAGAGAATTTCTTTCTGCAGTTCATTATCTTTTCAAGCATTTTAACAAGACAAATCTTTATTGACCTTTGCTCACATACAAAATAAATATGTGAATGCAATGTAAGAATATCAAGGATAAAACTAAATAAATAGCTACATTTTTGTGTGCACATAACAGTTAAAAACACAGAATGAGACTTGCAAAATGAAGTTGAAATAATTTTGATGACACCATTTTATATCTGATATGATGATATGATGCAAGTAGTTCAGATGTTGTGTATATAGCCTACGTTTTACTGCTTGAAACAGTCAATGGGTTAAAAGGACTTTGATATTAATAGGCATTTTGATTTACATTCTTGTCTTACAACCTTCCCATTTTAAGGTTAAATTTTAGTTTTTACATTCTGTAGACATTTCACAAACTCAAAACCAATGTCTTAGTGTTTCTCTCCTATAATAGCAGCTCAACACAGAATACCACTAGAAAACAGCCATAATGGTCTTCAAAAAAGTTTTATATGGGGTATATTTGGGGGAGGGAGGGACTGGAAGAACAACAGATAGAGATGCAGAGAATAGAGAGAGAGAGGACTATTATAGTGCAAAAAGTGCTAGTGGTGAGCAAAGTGCTTGGGCAGTCTCAAGGCTGTAAAACTGAGAAAGAGACAGGCACTCAAATGAGCCAACAGAAGCACGGGAATAGATTATTATACCCTTGTGCTAATGGATAAAGATGCTTTAGATGTGATTAGGGCTGAGGGAGATGCAGGGGCAAGGGAATGGCAGCCAGATATGGCGGGTGTGGACACTAAAGTTCAATAAACAAGGTTCTCTGGAAAAGGAAAAATCGAAGAGGAGCAAATGATGTGATTATATAGTGTGTTTTTTTCTAAGTTAATTATAGCATTGGTTTCCAGTGATTTTATCTTCTATTCTTAATTCACTAGATTTACTAGTTCCCTAAAAGGGTAAGTTCAATTCAGATGTTCAGTTCAAGTCTCCATTTGGAGGATGTTCATCTTTGTCTGCTGAGTACTTGCAAAAGCTCAGGGTGACTCCCCTGTAGTCAGCCTATCATTTGGAGTACATTCCGTACGCTCAGCACTGCTTATGTTTTTGAGGTATGCATGTATGTATTTTTTCAGACTACTTATTTCAAATGACTTAGGCTCAGTTATAAGAGAAGCAGTAGGCACATCTTTGCAGAGACCATCAGTCATTTATGCATAGTAGCAAGCTTTATGTACATGACTAAGCAAAACTATCATTCAGATATGAGCAAGCAGCAGGTCAAACTGAATGTTATTAGCCCAAACTCAAGCCTTTGCGACTGCTGACTATGAATGGACGTGTGATGCAGCATGGAAACATAAATCATAAAGTGTTTGTTCATTTGGGTCACAGGAGAACTGACAACCTGATTGAGCCTGTTTTTTCTCCACTAGAGTCATCTTTTGAGTCCTTTCCACAGTCACCTTTGGCTTGCTCTGTTTAAAAATGTTCCTGCGAAATGTACACGGTAATAAACTAAATTTATTCAACATTCAACCAAACTAAACTAAATAATGAAATAGTGACAGAAGAAGAAATGCTAAAATTGAATTAGTTTAATAATGTTTCATTTTATTTGATAGTTCCCTGTGTAATACTGTGAAAGAAATCCATAAAATGTCTTATTATTTGGAAATATTTGTTCAAACATAAAAAGATTTGACAACTAAAACATAAATGGAACAAATTCCACAGACATTCGATGAACAAATGGAATAATGTGTCCCTGAACAGAGCAGGGATCAACATCAAAAGTAGTAGACAGTAAGTAGCAGTCAGTATGTGTTGTATTTATGCTGCTTTAAGTACTGCTGTGCATCTTATCTCTACGGACTGAAAAAGATTTGCTTTGAAATGTTAATTTACTCTTCCACCAAGGGACTTGCAAGTTGTTGAACAGAATTGAGGGTAAATTTGGTCACATTTCTGTTTTCTTTCTCTGTAGCATTAAAGCCTCTTGAATATGCCATGAATATACAAAAAAAACAACGCGGAAATGACTTAAACTTCAGATAATTGCCTGGCTGCTAGAGAATGTCTCAAAAAGTTCTGCATAAATAAGCATGTGGCCAGTTGAGTTACAAGTGGATTGCCGCTGCTGTCACCACCACCAATGAGCTATGTGGGGATGGTTTTATTTGCCCATTTTCAATTATCCGGGAGGTGGTAACGTGATTGCAAGATGGCAACGTCTCTGTCTACTTCACTGGGATTGTTACTAAAATACAGGAATTGTAAAATGGCTTTGCGTGTATACCTATATTTTGGAGGGGGGTCGGGACCATCTTCTGGGGGTGGTTCTGGAGGCATGACGAAGACTGTGTGCTCACTCTTCTGTGACTCATCCAGTTCCATCAGCCTGGTGTCCTCAGATGACTCGCCTTCAACCTATGCAATGCAGTTATAGTCTTAATGAATGAACCACCTATAATATTTTCAAACACTAATGTGTTTTATAAAATAGCATGTGGCAGTTTAAAGAGCTCACATTCTGACAAATATGGTCAACAGAATGTTTTTGTTTTTTCTTTCATTTTTAACAAAGGATTTTGGCTTGTAACATCCATCAGCTTGCAGACATTTCCTGGAACTTTCCATTACTCTCTCCACATTATTCCCATGCTAAGAGCATTTAGAAAAATGATGTGCCAATGCACCCAACAGCAGATGGCGGAGTAAATTATTTACTCCACTAAACCAACTGCTCTGCATATGAAGACCAATGACCATCTGTTCCTACATCTCCCTTAATTGCAGGTCTAAGACTAAATGTCTTCCAGATCTGTGGTCAGTAAAACATGGGCCATGTTTAACATCAGCTCTATCTGCTGCCTTCAAATGCCAGTTTGGTTTCTTACTTTGGGTGTAACTCTAACATGACATCAAGTATGACACAGAAACACCTAACTGATAGGAGTGGCTCACCTTTGTACCCTTTTCTGTTCCTTTGTCGGAAGGAAAAAGCTGAAAGAGAGACGTGGGAAACAAATTCAATAATAGGAAACTCTACATCCTCTGTTTCTCCACAGGGAGAAAAGCTTCCTATTAGTGTTTCAAAATGTAAAACACTTTTTTTACACAAAGTTTTTTATGTTCTTTTTTTTTTACATTTTGTAAAAAATGCTGTTTCATTGTATGATGGTGGATGTTCAGAGTGGTTGGCATGTTCTTATGGTCTATTTTAAGAGATTGCTAACACTTTACTGTGTTGTTTCTAGTTAGAAACCAGGGCATTGCCATATGGTTGTTAAAAAAGGGGTTTGAATTAGAAAATGTGTATGCACTGCTAGAGTGTCTGGGTGGTTGCCAGGTCAAACAACTCCATCCCTGATATTTAAACCATATTCAGATCCCTCAAGAAGGCTCAGGTTCTTCCTTCTGTGTAAATCCATTTTATAATACACCAGGCAAAAAACTTACCAGTCTAAGTAAGTATGAGCAATACTGACAGTTACATTAGCATGCACAACTAATAATACACATTATTTTGGTTTATTATATTAAATTACTATAAGCTTCTGCATCACCTGTCACAAAACCTGTGTCAAATGACTGTGTGGTTAATTCTTCTGTAATGACCCCTAATGGGAGCAGCTGAATGAAGAGAGAGAGAGAGAGAGAGAGAGAGAACAGGTTTCTACATTGCAATGCAGTCACAATCTTACTTTTCCAATGCAGTCATCAAAAAAAGCCAAGCTGGTGTCTTTGTCACTAACAAAAGTACATTCCTCAATGAAGCGGATGAAGATCTGAGTCTTGGTGAGCTGTGAGTAGAACTTCTGATGTGCACGCTCTCTACTCTTTAAGAACCCTAATGAACAGAAATTAGAATTATTCAGTGACTAATCAGTTGCAGTGACTCAACATTTTGACAATGATTACTCATTATACAGGGTACATATAGACTAGCTAGAATGTAAATTTTTATCCATGTCCGTTAGCTAGCTGTATGCAAGTGTAGTCCTAAAAGCTTTTAAAAGCATTTTATGACGGGCTTAGTGCACGATGTAACTACAGAGGAGTCAAGTTTTAAATAGGAAAAATACTGAAATTCTTTGGTCATTTTAAACAAAATGATTCTGGTCAAATTAGATTCAATGATACTTGCTAAGCTATGCTGAAAGAGCTATTGCCAGACCCGGAGATCAACTGAATGGATTTAAAACCCATTTTTTAAACTCTGGGGTTCAGTCTGGAGAATGCGCATATTTTCAAAAAAAGTAAAGTATTTTAATTATCCTTTAATACATTTAACACAGTTCTTTTATTGAATGAACAAATGGATCAAAGAGGTTGGACGAATTGAGTGCAAGATGAGGCATGAAATAAATACTCTAGAAGAAGAATGTCCATCTATGATACCACCTGAGTAGCAATAGCAGGTAGCAAATCTTGTTTGTTGTCATGATATTAATTAAAGGTTACTAGTTATTACAAAAATGGGAGGACCTCTTCAATATGTCACATTAAACAATGGGGCATCCTACAGTCTGGTGGACCTTGGACAAAAAAACCTAGATCTCATATCACCACTATTCTGCTTGAAAGAGTTACCCTGGAGGTCATAGAGAGAGTCTGCAGCAGTGGCTTTCTCAGAAGGTGCTTGTGTGATTGGTTTGAGGTAGGTTCGGTAGCCCTTCAATATGGATGCCATAAAGCGCAGGAACGCCTCTTGAATCTCCATCTCCAGCTCTGTCTTTTTCTTATGCCAGGTAAAGTCTGCCTCAATAGGAGTCATCTCCACCGCCAAGCCTTCTAGTGCTGTACGCCGAACTTTAATGAAAAAAAAAAAAATAAATAAAAAAAATAAAAACAGTCACACCTTTTTTACTATTAAAAAAATCTGAGATTTAATAGAGGGAGATCATTTGTGAAAGGAGATCTTACCAATTGCAAGCTGGTGGTGAAGATTACCTAGAGAGTTGATAAGACTTTTGCATGGTTTCTTTGGGAGGTTCTTCCAGTTACTATTTCTTTTTTCATCAGATCTGAAACAAAACAAACACAAAAAAGAAAATAAATGAAATTAATAAATCACCATAAATAAATGAAAAATAAATAATGCCTTTAAAGAACAACAAATAGCAATAAATTCCCACGTTTCATCTTAAAGTTTAAAGGGTGCTCACAAGTATATAGTGTTGGTGTCCAAGTCCACACAAACCACATCAGGTGGGGGATCATAGAGGTCAAAGTATCTAGAGTCAACACCCACAATGAAGGGACATGGTGCATTGAGGACCCCCGCCAGAGAGAGAGGGCAAAGAGGGATATAAGGACACTGCCACTGGAATGGGAAGATCATCTGAAAGGAGATTATAATGACAATGGTGTGTCATTTATTAATATAAAAAAAACCTTTAAACTATTTGCATTCCCTTCTGAAAAATTGGTTTAAATGAAACTGTATACAGTGGCAAACCATTTTTTTTTGCCAAAACACTCACCGCCACAACGGCCTCAGCCACCCCAGTCAGTACAGCTGGTCTCAATGAGTGCAACAGGATCTTACTTTCCAGCAGGACAAAGTGTAGCAGTGTGGCACAATTTTCTGGGCCCAGATTCATCAGCAGTGTGCTGTAGTCTGCTCCACTGAAAAGGAGAGAAAAATAATAAAAATATCAGATGCTAATTTTCTAGAAGTGGTTTTAATTCATGGTAAAAGCACATATTTAATATTGGCATAACTGAAAACATTCTAGGTTTTGAGGTTTGAAGGTTTCATTCAAGGTGAATATTCCTCAGTATTACTTAAAATCTATTATTAACATTATATTCATTTGTTTAAGAATGATTTAAGAACAGAAAAGTAAATTTACTGTTCATCAGCTAGAAAAAAAAGATCTGTGTATTCTCTATTCTAAAGAAACTAAACAAACATTAAAACTTCATAGTTATTGTTATAGTTATCTTCTTTTGTGTAAACAGACAGTGGAACTATTTAATATTTAACTATTTAGAATTAATCTGTGGTTATGTTTTACCAGTGTTACTTCTGTGTATGGAATTTGCTCCATTCAAACAGACATTAATCTCAATGTAATTTCTTACTGTAACACAAGTTACAAGTTAAATACTATATATAGCTTAAAGGTACTTATTACAGCACCTTGAGCGTAATACTAAAAACACTCCCAAATGTTTTTGAGGCTCATAAAAATTTTATTGAACTTTGATATGAGAGGTCATGTTTTTTTTTTGTTTTTTTAAGTCAGAATCAAAACAGTTTGATTATCAACATTCTTTTAAATACCTTTATTTATGTTATGTTAAAAAAAAAAAAAAAAAAAAAAATTTGATTGGACTATCCCTTTAATGGCAGTTTAAAGTGGTCTGTCTCTGATCTGAGCACATAAAAAAAAAACTACCACCACTCCAACTAAAAGTAAAAGATGGAAGAATTTCCTATGGAAAAAATTACATGGACGTTAAAAATGACCAGCCGTTCTTGGCTGACTTCAACTGCAGCTCTGCTGGCCAGAATGAGAAAAAAAAAGGATTCTAAAATAGATTCTAAAAGGTTAAACATAAGTAAATAGGTATGACTCAATACATTTAGATTCATGAAATGATATACAGTGCACACAAAACATTTTTAGACAAGTAGACAATATTTTAGCTGAGTGTTCAATATAACTAGTAAACCAATGTGTTTTTGTTGTTGTTTTTTGCTTAATTTAATGAAATTCAGTCCACTTAAACGTGTAAAACTTAAATTGACTTTGTGTTTGGACCACAGGAATAATTTGGTGCACTATTAGAAATTAAGAAAAGAACTGGATCAAACTAACTTTATCATAGTTGTCCTAAGACAAGAACTTGTGAAGTTGACAAGTTTCGGGAGAGGCGCTAACACATGATTAGCCACGACTGGCTTTGCAAACAGAAATCATTTACCTTAGTGGTAAAGGTGTACAGACAGGTTGGGACAGGGTTAAGGTGTCATGTGCCGAAAGCTTATGGGGGAGAAAAAGAACTGGCATTACCTAAACAAAGCCTAAAAAATGTGCTGAGACATAAATAACAAATGTAATCTTATATAACTCATTAAGCAAATACACACAGATGAGCCAAAACAATGTTTAATTAGGTAGCATATGTCAAATTTAATGGCATGTGAATTGCCAGACAGTTTTCCAGAATATCACACTAATAATATTGGTCTGTGGTTAAGCAGCCCCATACATAGATTCCTGCCCATCTCTCCTGCATCCAACATGTTGATTATGAGAGCTTATTGTCTGCTTACCATCTAATCTACCCAAACCTTAATATTTAATTATATGAATTTAATATTTAATTGTAATTTAATTTTCAAAATAATTAACTTCTTCTGTGTCTAATGTTTTGGCTCATCAGTATATGTTTACAGGTATTAAATGTACAAATTCAGAATTCAGAATATCAAGAATAATCCAGAAAAAAAAAACACTCCTCCTTACCTGGACCAGTATTCTTGGCCTCTGAGGAGAAGGGAAGGAGACATTGTGCATGAAATGGGATATGTGTCTGAAAAAAAAAAAACACACAAAATAAATCAATCATATAAACCCAACCCATCTGATATTACAATGAAACAATATAAAAATGACCTCTTTTGTTAAACACATGGCTAGGTGATACTGCTATTACAAATATAATGATAACAGGTTCTATTCAGTTTCTAAAAAGTAGATTTAGTTTATTAGGTTTTGGAACAGATTCGTATTGTGCAAAATACTGGTATTGGCATCTTTAAAAACAGGAACAGCATTACTGCAAACTGTGTTTTAAAAAATTGTAGTGAACTGCAGCTGAAATAAGAATCTGTTTGTACTTCTCAATGGGCAGAGGGTTGACTCCATTGGCTGACAGCTTGTAAAGGAACATTAGGAACTTCTTGAAGGACTCAAAGAAAGGCCAGCGGGAGAGCAGGCAGATGCACTTGTTGGTGTTGACTGTGCGGTCGGGTATGACCTTTTTATCCACTGTGGAGAGCAGACCTAGCTGGATCTTTTGTTTCTCACCAAGACCGTCCACAGGATACGGCTCATAGAACTGTATTCCAGCTCCATACACCTGCAGAAGCGGAACAAAAATAGGATAGTTTTTTAATTGAAACTTAATTGCAATTTAAACTGCAATCTAAACAAATATTATCCATTAAATCTGAACAGATTTTGCTAGAATTATCTGTCTTTTACACATTTAGATGAATGACAGTAGGATCCAGGTCCGGCATCAAAAACTGAAGCCCCCCTGCAATGATATGAATGATCCATCCCTCCACCCCTGGAATGTGATTATAAACTCGGAAAGCAATCTAAAACAAATGAGTATCCCAACGAGAAGTATTTCAAATGAGGAGTATCCCTCAGATCTGATTTGTGCCATCTCAGATTCAATTTGACCATCTCCAACTTTTCTGATGTTTACCAATCGATACAGATGGTCATTGGTGTATTAAGAAAATTCACTGCTAAAAATCAAACATGTTTTCACTCTTTGTCTGGTGCTGAGCCAGAGACATAATTCAGATTGTAGCAAAGCACTGAACATTATCAAATAGGACAACAGAGTGATGGTAAAGTATAATGACGAGATTAAACTATTTATTTATCAAATGCAGAGATGGTCTCTGTAGTCAAGACGACAATAATCACTAGAAATCAGGTGTCAGACAGAGGCGACAGCGGCAAGCAACCAAAACCCCATCCATGAGAGAATGGGGAAAAAAACTTTAGGAGAACCAGGCTTAGTTGGGGCCAGTTCTACTCTGGCCGGATGCCCAGCACCCAATTTCCAGTTCAATTTTAAGCACGTCAGATTGTGTAAAGGACTTATAATGTGTGTGTGTTAAACTTATAGTTTCATAGTCTATTTCACAATAATTCCCAGTTTAAAACCAACATAAAATGTATTTAAAATGTAAGTTTCAGAAATTTAAATGAATTGCTAGCAAAAAAGACAGGAAACACAAAAGAAAATAGCATTCTTTTCATTTCCACAATGACTTGTACGATGGCAGATCAACACTGTTTGTCAAAGACAAATACTGAATAAGACACTTGTTCTTCGCTTTAAAGAAAGCAATTTGTAGAGAATTTACTTTACCTTTTCTCCATTGGAGTTGGTGAGGACAAATGTGGAGAAGACAGGTAAAGGGTAGCGTGTGTTAGGAGCCCAACACTCAATCTTGGCCCCCATAGGAAGGCAAAAGAGGGGTACAGACTCAGAGAGGGGAAATGATTCATAGTCCTCCTTGGGATAGCGAAAGATCAGACCTGCAAATTGAATGATTAGTTACAATATATACATAACATTTGAATGTGTGCCACGTTTCTAGGATTATCATTGCTATCTTTTTTATCACTTTGTTTTTAAGTGATTAACACAATGTCATGTGACAGGAAGTGATGCAACAAGGAGATAAAGAAACTGACCTGTTATCTGGCAAAAAGTCAACTATGACAATCTAAAGGTCATGACCACCATACTAAAGCATAAAAACATTCAGCCTTTTAACTAACACATCAAACAGACATTATTTATGTGCACAGTGACGTGCTGAACATATAAACAGAGGACTGTCAGACTGTCAGTTTTACAGAGCCCTAGGACCTTTTCAGGATTTCTTTACAAACAGACAAAATCACAGCAAAATGCACATACACCAATCAGTTTGCAGAGTCAGTGATTATTTTCTGGAGAGTTTAGCAGAGAGGAAATGTTGCTTACTCTGAAATAAGGGCTAATATTTACAAGTCTCTGAGATCACTGTTAGAAATCTTCTCACCTGAGATCAGAGAAAATACATCAAAAATGATGGAGGCAGATGGAGACTTACCAGCCTTGTAAGCAATGGAGTTGGACGCAGACACTGACTTCTTGTAGCACAAAAATACACTTGATCCCCACTGAGCATGAAAAAGAAAAATAAGAAGAACTAAATTAACTGAACTACTGAATTATATCTTGTTTATAAATAAGCTCAACATCTAGTAGAACATTAAACTGAAGAAACCTTTATGAACCATTGTTTTAAGGATCCTAAATCATTAGTTAAAAAGAAAATGATCTGTTCACTATTCTTATGACATATTTATTATTAGTAGTAGTAGTACAGCTTGCAAGCGCTTTTAATTTTAATGAAATTAACTACATGATGTGCTGATTAATGAATCAATTAAATCCCAAGTTAATCACACATAAATTCTGACTGAGAAATAACCCCACAAACAATTTACTATTTTGTAAGATTTACTATGTTTGATAAGAAAAGCAATAATTTTATTTAACATAGAATCAATACAAATAAACTAAGATATTATATGGCCATAACTAAAGTGGAATTTAGATATATTTTTACAGATTCTTTAATGTTGTTCAATCAGAACCGCATAATGCTGAATTATTTCAAAATGAATCTATTATTTCATAATTCATCTAATAAGTAACCCTCAGCCAAACCTTTATCCTAACCCTAACATATGCTATGTACATGTATATAATTAATACTACCCAGTACTTAAATGCATATAATTACACCGTAACAAGGATATCTTAAAATGTAACCAATTTATGTTACTTGGAACATAATTTCAATGTTGAACTTACCAAGCCACAGTTGAGGTTCTTGTCCACTTTACAGAACGTGTGAGGAGGAGTCTCGCCCTTGTTTGTGATGATGACGCAGATGTCAGTCACAGCCAGTGAGTTCTGCGGCTGGACGGGGGGTGCACGACGGTATGTAATGAATATGCGCTGCGATGTGGCTGAGCTGTTGTTGACATTCGCACAGCGGCCAAATGGTGTGGCCTCAATGACCTCACAACCCTGAATAACACGCTCCTTACCCTCATAGAGGACCCTACAACAAATAACAAACACTTATCAGCAACTACCCACAGAAACAGAATAAAGAACCTATTAACAAGTACAGTTATGTTCTTCTTGTGATGGAATTAGATTACATTAGCATTATCAAGATCTGTGTAAACATGCCCAATCGTGGTACAATAAGGCAATAATAATAACTGCAAGTAATGCAGTGAAAAGAGAAGAGGAAATGTTAGTGCACTGAAAAATGCATATATGATACATTATGCAGAGTCACCAAATTATGTCTCTCTCTCTCTCTCTCTCTCTCTCTGAACTCAAGTGAGCACAAATGGGATGTGTAGTAAAGCTTTAAAAGCTTTACACACAATAAGTGCTATCAAATGCCTTACCAGCAAGTATGTTGCATCATCATGTTATTTAATATTGTGGCATAGTAGGTGAAGACAAAATACAGTGGATGTGTCAGGCCTGGGAGAGGGTTTATTTTAACTTACAGGCCCATAGCCAGGGGGGGTTCGGGTGGTTCGAACGACCCACCCCCCACTGCCAAAGGTCCAGAATTTTTTGTTATTATTATTATTATTATTTTTTTGAGACAGATTAAAATTGTTGGGCATTATTTAAAATAACACTTTATTACAAAACAATAAAAAAAAATAAATAAATAAAAAAAAACCCACATGTGACAAGTCAACAGATGTTTTTTAAATCTGTGAGGCGGCATCCAGCGGTGTATACAGGTCCTTCTCAAAAAATGTGCATATTGTGATAAAGTTCATTCTTTTCTGTATTGTACTGATAAATATTAGATTTTCATATATTTTAGATTCATTACACACAACTGAAGTAGTTTCAAGCCTTTTATTGTTTTAATATTGATG
>JAUYWG010000100.1:45888-59047 GCA_034779775.1 Enteromius afrohamiltoni | reverse complement strand
CAAGTGCGCCCTGTCTAGGCAAAAGTGGAAGCGGAATAGGTGTATGTGGGATTGACGGAGGGACCTCTGGTGGTTTTACTGATCACAACCCTTTAGTTTTCCTTCACTCATTACAACCTGATTAATGCAGCGGTGATTCTTTTTGCAGGGATACCTGTTGGATATTCGCCATGTTAAAGGCTGTGGATGATTTGTCTCGTGTCTAGGTAGTTTAGGTGTGGTAAAGCTGTCTTATTTCTCATTCTTTCTTCTCTCTGTTCATTTCTTAATTTTGCTTCCTAGGCTCCAAAGTTGCTGGAAGGAGTTGGAGACTTTCTACTTTGATTGCTGGAGCGGAGTACAGGCAGCTCCGGCTGCTCGCGTCTTTCGGGGGACCGCCCCTCTCGCAGCGTATAGGCTTGCTGTATAGGATGGCTTGCTCCTCCCACGTCAGCTCCGCCGCCTCCTTCATGGACCCACGAGGACACCAGTGTGCATGCACGGGGAAGAGACTGGTCTCCCGAGAAGGGGCACGCATAGAACTTTTAACAACGGTGGTGATGAGGCAACATTATACTCCGGTGCTTCATCACGCACCACCAGATGTGCACAGTCCTGCACCCTTCCTCTCATCCACCCACTCCCGTTGGGAGCCTGGAGAAGGGTGGCGCTGAAGTACAGGGGAGGCGATGATTGGCTTGCGAGGCCGACTGCCTTGTCACATTATGTAAATAAATAATTTCCATTGTAACCTAACCAACCTGACTTTGTCCTCCACTGATGTGTCATGGCTTTGAGCCTGTAGTGACATTACATGTAGCAAGCTGTATATACAAGCTGTATTTCACCTCACTTTATTTTGCAAAAACGATACTTCTGGATTGCATGACGTTCTGTGATTTTAGATCACTAAAAATAATGTTGAAGAGGTGTGTAAACTTGCAAGTAGAATGTCAGCCACTGTTCTGGTCCACTCCCTGCTTACCGCGGTGATGAGATACACCGCAGACTGCTGGGTCTCAGGGGCTGGATGCCCACAGAATAAAATAGGTTTCCCATAGCTGGGACCAAAGTAACAAAGGCTACCATCAGTAACACACTGCGCCACCAGGGCCACCAGAAGGGGATTGGTAGAACCTTTTGGTAAAAACTCAACTTGTCATGTTTGGAGGAGAAAGAATGCTGAGTTGCATCCAAAGAACACCATACCTGGTGAATCATGAGGGTGGAAATATCATGCTTTGGGGCTGTTCAAAGGGACCAGGACGACTGATCCGTGTAAACGAAAGAATGAAGATGAAATGTGGCTGGGTCTTTCAGCATGACAATGATCCCAAACACATCGTCCGGGCAATGAAGGAGTGGCTTCGTAAGAAGTCAAATATATCATATGGCCTAGCCAGTCTCCAGATCTCAACGTCTACTCTTCAAATCAATGCTCTAACTGCATAAATGAAAGAAGCAATTTTTTTGTGGGGGCTATAAAATTGAAAAATGCAATTTTGCACCAGAAACAATGCACCAGTGATGACCCAATAAGGTGGGTCTTACATATTGCGGCATTAAGCCCACCAAGCACAACAGCAGCCAAAAGTGAGTTTTTTTTATGACTCCACATTTCACGTGAACCACCAAAATATGTATTGCCAAATACTTTCCGTTGAATGCAGCTAACATAGTGGCTAAATGTATCTCGAATTGCATCATAATGGCATGTTAACGGCAAGTATAAATATACATTGGCGGAAGAGTCTCGAAGTTATGTTGTTGTTATTATTATTATTATTATATTATCAATTCTATGATAATTCAATGGTTTCTAGAGGTCAACCAGCAGAAGCATTGATTTCAGCATTACTACTTGTGAATGCCATAGTGTATTGTGTATGAATTTTTTTTGGTGTTGCCAGGCCCGGATCTAGATAGGAGATGCAGGGTGGGCCAAGTGATACTCCAGTTGGGCCAGGTTAATGAAGGTGGGGGGTATAGTGGATATACTTTTATTTAAAGTCCCCATTTTTCTTATTTTTTAAACGAAAGGATGAAAGCCTGTTATAAACATTAGTCTTGCATGTAATTCACCCCAATAATATTTGCATATTTTCACATAGTAGGAACCATTATGAAATTAATATTAGCCACAATAGATGGGCAAATTTGGCAATAAATAATTCCGATTTTACAGGAATTTAAAAAAATAATGATTCTTTTTATTTTATAATTTAATTATTATATTTAGCTATTTTTATTTTACCACTTGCACGCCTTCCGTGACATATTCTTACGCATTAGACAGACAAGATGAGAGGTAATTCATGGTGCCCTTCCTGGGTAGTCAGATTTTATAGTATAATTACTAATTACTCTGATACTGAGGTTCTGATGCTAAAACGCTGAAGTGCATTGGCTGAAAGAGTGCTCACTTTGGCTGACGTCTTCATTCGAAGTTGTAGTTGAAGCACTGTACGCATGATCCACGAATTGAAAGTGAAAGTAAACAGCGCAGTCGCTCATTCAAAAGGATTTCAATTCTGCGTAAAATGGTAGCAGCTTCTTGATACGCCAAAATGATAAACATTATTAGCAGGTTTGAAAAATGTACAGTAGGAAACTCATATATAGATAATATAGACAATATAGAAAACAATTTTGTGATTGGCTGTTAGTAGTGTGGGCCAGGCCTGAATTGTGCACTATTGGTCTAGAAGGGACTCTTCCCATGAATAAAAGCACAAATAATGAAAAGGAGTTAAAAGTCTGACATTGTTCTGTGTGTTTATCTCTGTGTTTTGGGGGGGGTAAGTTGTGTCAAAATGGAGGCCCACTCTCTTAGACCCCTGTGATAAAGTGCATATATTCAGGTATTAACATGACATTTTTGATAGGGATGATGGACATATCCTGAGTACATATACTGATGCAAGGTGTTTTATTTACTGGTGATTTTATTTAATTAATTAATGCAATCACTGCTGTCTACAGTGACCGTAGTTCACCTGTAGTATTTATAGATTTACACAGATACCACCAATTTAAACACATTTAAACCCTTTGTATACAAACATATAATCTAAAAAAATTGAAATTAAGGCACATTGAAGTTTAAAATGTGCTTTAAATATTAAGTACATGAAATATCATTACCCATTTTACTCTAAATGATTAAACAACAAATTTCCTGATTTAACAGTATAGTTTAGAAGTATCATATGTATCAGTGACACTGGGCTTTAAATAAAAGTATTGCAATCATATCTAAAACAAAATAAGTAGTATCGCCCATCCCTAATTTTTGGATTGTTGGACAGTACCCACATTATGATATCACAGGAGGTGGAGCAAATGATAGTAGAGTCAGAAGTGTACATTCTATAAATCTGCTTAGGACTGAAACTGAGCATCCAGAGATTGTACTTCCTTCCATGCAGACACAATGTTGACCTACAAGGTGACTGTGTTTACTGATGAAGAGAAGATTGCTGAGACAATAAGCAGCATTTACCTGACGCTGATGGACTCAGAGAATCAGAGCAGTGAGAGAACTCTGGTGAATAAATCCTCGCTTTCTCGATTTGAAACGGTAAGTACTTTTTATTTTATATTACGAGTTATTAGAATGATTATTCTGATAAATGAATGATTATAGTAATAATAATTCTCATTAATAAATATGAATCTTTTTTTACCCCGTTTTTAACATTCTTGAAAGAATTTCTGTTTGTGGGCTATTTTGATGACTGTCAGTTAAAGTGATGGCAGTCAGCACTGCCAGTTATTGCTACATATAATATGAATGTATTCATATATATGTAGGAATAAACCTAAATTATTTACAATTTTGTACAATTAAGAGAAGATATCACTGCCCCTAAACTGCAATGTCCTACTTCATTAACTGTCAAATTAAGCTTGGAAGTTGAAAGTGTCTTTAGAAAAGACTTTATCTGATAAAGTAGCATTCAAGAGTGCAGCACTTACAGCCATTACAACCCTGTTTTAAATTAATGATTTATACTTTTGTCTCTTTTCTTAAAAAATGGTTTAATGGCTGAAATATGAGGTTGAATGATCCGTATGAATCTGTCTAACATTTCTAAGCGGTTTCCCCTGTTCGTATTAATGATCTTGTGATCTGGACTGTTAACCTGTTTATGTTTCTTTCCTGCCCTTGGGATATCATTACCTGGATCTCTGACTTTTGGCTGCCTGCCCCGATCTCAGCCCAGTATCGTTTACGTCTGGTTTCTGTTTGCCTGACTACGAATTTGTATTAAAAATGCTGCACATGGATCCATCTGTCGCTGAACCCTCATTACAATAACAGAGAGCTCTCAACTCATTTTAGATGGGCTGTCAGTCAATGCAGTTTCATAAATTTTAAGAGATTCTCAACTTTGTCGCGTTGCTGGACACGGCCACATCTGGTCGCCAACGGTCGCTCACGGCCGCTGTCGCTCTTGTCGCCGGAAATCGCCAGCTCTCCATTAAAATGATTGGGATCGCCTCGTTTGTCACGTGTAGTGTGAACGGGGCTTTAAGTGGAAATCGAATGAGAGGCAAGGAGGCGTGGCTTGAACTCAAAGTGAACATTTAAATAACAAAACTAGGAAAAACAATGACAAAAAAGAAAACATGATATACACACAATCCATGACATGATAACCAACATAACGATTGACGGGGAAAACAAAAGGAGGAAAAATAAAAAAAAGATTTCAATTTAACTGAATGAATTTTAGATTAAATTGGTGTGGTATTACGTTTAATCCCTCTTCATCAAAACTTGTTGAGAATATTTTTTTTCTCGCAAATACATCATGAATGTCTAATTGGTGTCATTAAAGGAGATCTCCCTTGACATCCAAGTGATAAAGGAACTTAGAAACATTGTCCAGGTGAAACTTGAAAAGCAGAAACACCTTGTCAATTCCCCATGGTACTGTAAGTGCATCACAGTACAAACACCCTCTGGAGACTGCTTTGAGTTCCCCTGTTATCGCTGGTTAGTGGACGACAATGAAGTGATTATTCGAGAAGGCACTGGTACGTGCACTCACTTCCTTCATTATCCAGTTTTAAATTATTATTATTATTTTAAAATTCAGATGTGATTGCTGTGTGTAATATGTGTGTTCTGTATTTGTTTGCATGTTCACATAGCTCGACTGCCTCAGGATGACACCAGAGAGCAAAGAAAAATAGAACTGGAATCTAGACAGAAAATATTCAGGTTTGATGAAACAGTTACAGTAACAGTTCTTGAACAACATTCGATTGTTCTAGTTTTTTAATATTGTATTATAACAGTGGTTACAATTAATCACATTGTAACCACATTTATAATAATTATAATGACATGTTTTCACTTGTTTATGCTTCTGTATGTTATACATCAACTCAAACACGAAAGTCAAGTCACTTTTATTTATATAGCAGAAGTGTAGATACATGCACATAACTTACAGTGTTTGATGTAACCATAAATAAAGGGTTTTGAAGGTGTCAGTACTTGGATCAGGGGACTGTAGGTTTAGGTGGTACCTAGGCTTGAACCTGCGACCTTTGAGTTATACAGTAAGTCTGGCTCTGCACAACTCATCACATCAATAAGAAATTAAAGGAAGCTGTATGTATCCAACACAGTCTCACGACCAATTAAGAAGTATTTGTACTAGTTGGTGCTAATTCGTACAAATTCGAACTACCTAACTTGTACGATTTGTCTGAATCCCCAGTGACAGGTAGATTTAAGGGCGTAGGTGTAGGTCATGAAACTAGACTCATGTATTCCTAAAATATTTTCAATTTTCCTTTGATTTTCTTATAAATTTGGATTGTTTAGTGTTCAATTAATCTACTTTTAGGCCACGATAAGCTCATGGTTAATCCCCGCACACATGCACACACTTTATGTTTTTTATATTCTGTGGAATAATTAAAAAAAACCTTCAGTCTGTACACATTAGGGGTGGAGCCGAACCCGAATACATTATTCGGAAAGGCGCAAATAACGTGTTTTTATGAATATTTATTTCAAACAAATACTTTAAAAATATTTTTATTCGGGAACAAGAAAAATGTATATCAAAAAGCTGCGTTTCCTCATGAGACCGCAGTGCGTGCCCGGATGAGTGACGTGTAAAAAAAAAGGTGACTGACACAGGAGCATTGTACATTTGCATTGTAAAAAATGTACAGAGTAAACTGTCATTATGAAAACATGACAAAGACATTTGACTATCTTGTTAATAAACAATGGTGTCAGGACTTTATATCTTGATGACACTGACACTTTTAATTGAGATGAATACTTGCTTTTGAGGAATGAACTATCCATTTTGAGCAAGTGACACGCTTTTGCAGGTTATCAACTAGGTTTTATTTTGAGAAATACATTCACAATTGTGCAAATGTAAATACTGTTGTGAGAAAAGTGACTGAACATCTGACATCTGAAAAAAAGACGGTTAAGTTTTTAGTTTCAAACCAAGGGGCCATTTGGCCTACCTCTGGTAGTGCTGAGGGGGCCAGAAAATCCCGGGAGTGCTAATGTAAAAGGGATAGTTCACTCAAAAAGTATAATTGTGTCATTATTTACTCACTTACATGTTGTCCCAAACTATTTTGGCCTAATATCTGCCCTTCTTTATTTTATACTTTGTTACCTTGAAAGGCTTTTTAAAAAAAAAAAATCAAATTAGTTTGTCTGTACTGCTCAGACAACTTGCAAAACAGTCAAATCAATGACAGAGAATCATGATACAATTGTAATATTTCTGAAAAACAAAATTGTAATATATTTTTGCCATATCGCCCACCCCTACCAAAATAGTCTCAAAAAAACAACTTGAAAAAAAAATAGGGATAAAAATAGTGAATGCAGATGGTGAGTTACCACCTGATGCGACCAGCAAGCCAGAGCTTGAGGTGAAGAGGACCATGCTTTTCAGTTAATGCCTAAGTGAATTTGCCATTGCGAATGCCTTTGTTCAGATATTTTAACCCAGGCTAATCTACTTATTAGTTCCCATGCCACAAACTCAGACTGTTAATTAAAATAGAAAGTTGATCTATTGGGCTTATATAAAGAGGATTTCCATTAAACTCAATGGAAGTACAGTACTTGACTAAACAATCTAGAAAAGCAAAAAATATTTCCTAAAATAGATTTGCACTGTAAATGCCGTGTAACTAATCAATCTAGAAAAGCAAAAAATATTTCCTAAAATAGTTTTTGACTGTTTTTTGACTGAGTCTTTGCAATTTATGTATTTTCTGAAAAAGCAAGGCAAATGACAAAAGTCTTGTAATTGGCTCTACACATTAAATTGGGGTATAAGGAAGCTCACCTTCCTGGTGTAACTGTACAAGTAAATGTCTTTTGTTGTTGTTGTTGAAGATGGAAAGAGTGGAGCCCGGGCTTCCCTATGAGCATATATGGCAAAATGGATGATCTACCTAGAGAAGTTCAGTTTGATAAAGAGAAAGAAGCAAACTTTACTGGGAATTTCTCGAAATCGTAAGTTTATGAAACTGTTCTGGCATCAGTCTTTCTTAATTTGTTAACAGAATTTTTAAATTTTTCAGAATGAAATTTAGCAAAAAATGCAGTACCATGCAAATAATTTTTGTTTCTAATTATACTGTATGCATTCTGTTTCAGGGCTAATGATATAATTTCTAACGATATTGATGGTTGCTCTGAGCCCTGGAAAGACACGTCAGACTGTTTAGAGATACTTCAGCATTATAATTTTGAGACTACTCTACTGGGTTTGGATGATTTTTTTTCCCTTTCAATTTTGTTCCCTTTAAAAGGAAATGTCCTATGTTGAATGTTACAATGCCATAGGAATACCTTGTGAGTTCCTCTGCATGAGTAAATCATGAAAAATGAAGCATGTCTGAAATCCATAAAATGGTAAACGTAATAGACATCATGACCAGGAAGCTTTAAAGCACACCAGAATCAAACAATAGTTACGGTTACATGGACACCTTAAAGAATTTTTTTTTTTTTGTCATTAATTACTTTATTTTTATATTAATTACCACATACAGCAAGGGAACTACCATGGTCAAGGTACCAAAAAGTACCAAGATAATTGACTGCGAAGTCGCAGAACCTGATTTTGCTGAGTTAGGCGTGTCCCTGGGTCAACATCTCCGAATGTGGTGTTTACATGAAGTGGTCAGGTTGATGTGCACATTATATATCCAAAGCTTCAAATAGGAATATACACTAATACAGTGGGTGGCGGAGAATGTGGCCAAATAAAGGACATCAACAACATAAAACGTAATTACAAACGTTTTTCTTATGCAAGACTTTTATTTTAAAAGACATGCATGGAAGGGGGACCAGGAGGGGCCTTCCTCAGAGATGGAACATAGAGGTCAAGGCAGCTACGAAGGTGGCCCTGTGCACCCTAAAGCATTCAAAAAAGTTGAATCCTGGAGGTCCAGGAGGGGCCTTCCTCAGAGATGAAGTTCCAGAGTGGTGCAAGTTCCCTTTAAGGGCGTGGTTTCAGGTTATGACTGAGACTATTGCAAATGAGACACGCATTGCCCTGCAATCCTGCATGCCTACAGTCAATTTGCTTTGATCTAAATTAAAGCTACGACATCCCATCGTAGGTGTGATTTTGCATGTGTTTCATGACACTATAATGCAGAGATGTTCCAATAGTGTTGTAACTTCCAACATAGTGTCTCATTCCCATACTGAGACACATTTTTCATACCTGTAAAGCCTTGACTCAAGTTTCTACTTTGAAATCTGGACAGAGAAGGTGATCCAGGACTGGAACAAGGATTACATGTTTGGCTATCAGTTCTTGAATGGCTGCAATCCTGTAATGATCAGAAAGTGCACGAAAATTCCAGACAAATTTCCAGTCACACATGAGATGTTCGAGGGCTCTCTAAAGGAAGGACACACACTACAAGATGAATTACAGGTCAGAAACAGTAAGACATGAATCACTTCCACGAGTGGTAAATTATCAAATCCAAGACTTGCTTATACTGTGACTTTTATTACATAATTAAACTGATATCAGTGTTATTTTAACCTGAAAATCATTAGTTCTAAAATATACACCTTTGAACACATGATTACAGGCAGGAAACATCTACATAGTGGATTATGAAATACTGAAGGATGTGCCAACATCCAATCAGCGCTATTTAGCCACACCCATCTGTCTACTGTACAAGAATGAACTGGACCCAATTATTCCAATCGCCATTCAGGTATCTGTCTCATATAGAAACAGTATCAAACATATTAACTTAAAATAAATGTCCTCTTGCAATTAATTTACTCATTGAACTAAAAAATGTCCTGCTTGTCTTTATTATATACGAATCAGCTCAGTCAAACCCCAGGAGAAACAAGTCCAATCTTTCTTCCAAGCGATAATGAATATGACTGGATTCTTGCCAAGATGTGGGTGAGATCCTCCGACTTCAATCTACACCAGCTGGTCACGCACCTTCTGAAGACACATCTGCTGGCAGAGGTTTTTGAAATAGCCATGTACAGACAGCTTTCTGCTGTCCATCCCGTATACAAGGTGCCTGTATTTCACAGTGGTGATCTTAAGATTCAGTGCTTAACTGGAAAATGTACTTTCATGTACGTCAATTTATTGATGAAGGGTTGCTGGTTCTAATATCTAATATTTTTTTCAACCACGATTTAAAGTTAACCAAAAACCTCCAGATATTATGTTTTTTAAATCATGTTTAATAATTTACATTTTGCTGATATTAACTTTGCTTTTTACAGTTACTGATGCCTCATGTTCGTTTCACAATTGCAATTAATGCAGAGGCCCGGGAAAAGCTCATCAGTAAAGACGGGATCATTAGCAAGGTAGCTTCACAGCCAACTTAATATCAGTACACAAACAGCATCTTATTAGAATCTAAAGCAATCTATTCACATTTGCATTATTTTGTGTTAGTCTGGCAAGCCATAGTTTTTGCCTGTGATGTACGTTTTGAAGACCTGTACTGTATAAACAAATCTTCATCATGACAAATCTTTCAAAAAGGCTTCATTTCCAACTATTTCTAAATATCTAAAAATGCAAAAACATACACTAGAATAAAACTTCACCCATTATACCCAAGAGGATAATTTGAGCAGGCCAAATAATGCTTAATTTCTAAATTAAAAAAAGATTAACTGTATCCTTGGTATCCAAAGGTTGGTAGCCTCAGTGAAGCTGGGATGGACAAACTAATACAAAAAGCCATGGAGACTTTAACCTACAAGTCCCTGTGTTTCCCTGAGGACATAAAAGCTCGAGGAATGGAAGATGTGCCCAACTACTATTATAGAGATGATGGCTTGAAGATCTGGGATGCAATAAAAAAGTAGGTAGTATCAACAGTTCCCTTTCAGTCGGTCACTCCGAGTCACGTCGGTGACCGACGAATAAGAATCTGCATATGCTGATTAATTTCCAGCTGCACCTAATCGCAGCGCAAGTAGAAGTAGGTCAGCGAATTAAGCATTAATTAGCTTTTTGCTTCGGAGCCAAGCTACATTCTTTTGTTCCTGAGCATTTCTAATCCTTACCTGACGGAGAAGGCTGGTGTCATGGCGTTTGCAGCGGCTGTGGTTCTAGTCGAGTGGTGGACACATCTGCATTGCACTATCAGCGATTGTGATCCGAGCGTTCATTTCCCCTGTGTGCTTCAGTCTTTACTAAAAGAGCAAAGCCTAAAGAGACAGGCTTAAAGGTGGTACGTCTTTGTAAAGACGTGTCCTTTTAAGGATTTCCTACCACCCGTGCGATCTTGGGTGTGGCCGTTACCTGGCGCCGGTCACAAACACTGCCTTATGTGTCTCGGCATCGAACAAGCTAGGGCAGCGTTTGTGGATGCAACTGTGTCCTCAGACCTCTACCCTTCCCGGGCCTGTAGACATTTATCGGCTCTCATCGGTGATGCCTACAAGGCCTGCGGAGAGGCTGCCTCTTCCGTACACGCCATGGCGTTGTTGCAGGTCCATCAGGCCAAGGCACTGAGCGTCCTGCACGAGGGTGGCCACGACCTGGAAGTTCTCAAAGAACTCCGTACTGCAATGGAACTCGGGCTTCGTGCGACGAAGGTTGCGGCACACGCCCTGGGTCGTGCGATGTCTACCATGGTAGTCCAAGAGTGCCTTCTGTGGCTGTGTCTGGCCGACCTGCGTGAGGCAGACAAGGCCCGGTTCTTGAATGCTCCCATGTCCCAGACCGGCCTCTTCAGAGACGCCAGTTCCTGTGCAAGGTCAGGGAGGACGAGGAGCAGGTCCTGCTGGTAGCCCCTTATTGGCCCACCAGGACCTAGTTCCCAGAACTCATCCTCCTCATGACAGCCCCTCCTTGGCTGATAACTTTGAGGAAGGATCTACTGACTCAGAGACGGGACACCCTGTGGCACCCACGCCCAGACCTGTGGAAGCTTCACATCTGGCCCCTGCATGGGACACGGAGGTTCTAAGTGACCTACCTCAAGGGGTAGTTGACACTATTTCTTCTGCGAGAGGGCCTTCTACAAGAACTGCCTACGCGTTGAAATGGAACCTGTTCGTTGAGTGGTGTTCCTCTCGATGAGAGGGCCCCCAGAGATGCCGATCAGAGTTGTGCTTTGTGGAGCGAAGGCTGTCTCCCTCCATCCTTAAAGTCTATGTGGCTGCTATCGCTGCAAACCACAACCTTTTCGTGGGCAGGTCCGTGGATAAGCACGACCTGGTCAACAGGTTTCTCAGGGGGGCCAGAAGGTTAAATCCTCCTCGGCCCTCTACTGTACCCTCTTGGGACCTCTCCTTTGTGTTGAAAGCACTGAGGGAGGGTCCCTTTGAGCCTTTGCCAGCAGTTGAGTTAAAGTTTCTCTCAATGAAAACTCTTCTCCTTCTGGCATTGGCCTCCATCAAGAGGGTAGGGGACCATGCAGGCATTTTCAGTCGATGATTTGTGCCTAGAGTTCGGGCCCGAGGATTCCCAGGCAACACTGAGGCCACGGCCCGGCTACATGCCCAATGTTCCTACCACTCCCTTCAGAGATCAGGTTGTGAGCCTCCAAGCGCTTCCCCCCGGAGGAAGCAGACCCAACCCTGCTGACTCTGTGGCCCGTCCGAGCACTCAGATGTTACGTAGACCGCACACAGAGTTTCCGGACGTCAGACCAGCTTGCGGTATCCTCCCATGTTCTCACCTCAAACAGAGCTGAAGAGCTGGAGTAGGACCTGTTTGGTCGGCTTGGCAACGATATTCTCCTGAGTGTCCTTTCATACTGCAATACTGTTGAAAACAGGTTGAAAACCACTGGGCTAGAGGGCTGGGATCCATGAGTATACCTTTAAGAATTACTCATGTGTATTCATGTTTAAAAAAGAAACGTGTTCCCCAGCAATTTTGCTCCATGAGGGTTCCATCACCTCCAATATTCCATATGCATTGAAATTTCATGACATTTCTTTCTGTCTTAGGACCTCCTATGGGAAGGCAGACTCTGCACGTCTTCTCAGACGTCCCAGTGGTCCAGTTACTTAGGTAGTGCAGGTGCTGGTATCCTGTGGTTTGAGTCCCGGCCTAGAGACCAAACACTGGGGGTTTGGGAGACTCCCACATAACACTGGAAGGGACAGCTTCCATGGTGTTTTCCATAGGGATCCCTATTCGTCTGTCACAGACGAGTGACAGACTGAAAGGGGACATCTCGGTTACATATTGTAACCCTCGTTACCTGAAGAAGGGAATGGAGACGTCACGTCCCATCGCAATGGGGGCTGTACCACCACTAGGGGGCCGTGTACACCGGCTCGGTTCCTCAGCGAAAAACTAATGAATGCTTAATCCGCTGACCTACTTATATTCGTGCTGCGATTAGGTGCAGCTGGATATTAATCAGCATATGCCAATTTCATTGGGGTGTTTATTTACATGCAGAGTAGATTTGCCATCTCGAAGCAAGATTCCTATTCGTCGGTCAGCGGTGTGACGTCTGTAATACAATACGTAACCGAGACGTTCAGATCCCGTTATGTTAGTGCTAAAGTACAAATTAGTCCGCATACCTGTCAGTGGCATCCAGAGTATTTTTTTTATCCTTTGATAGCTTTGTTTCCGCTGTGGTCATGATCTACTATAATCGTGATGAGGCAGTTCAACAAGACATGGAG
>JAUYWG010000099.1:92404-114978 GCA_034779775.1 Enteromius afrohamiltoni | reverse complement strand
GGAGGCAGGCACACTCTGTCAGTTTAAATCTAGATTAAAGACACATCTCTTTACTCTGGCTTACACATAACACACTGCTACACATTTATTAGTCAAATCCATTAAAGGGTTGTTAGGCTGCATTAATTAGATCAGCCGGACCGGGAACACTCCCCTTAACACAGGGTGTACTCGTTACATCATAAAAAGAATGGCTTCTACGCTAATATTAGTCTGTCTCTCTTTTATTCTGTTCCTCAGTCCGTATCCAGATCAGATGGTGTACCAGCACAAAGAGATGATCTTTATCACAGACCAGAACACCTAGATGAGCTCCGTGGACAGATCGCTGGATCCAGATGCACACACACATACTCTTTACACAACCTAACATGTGTTTAAGATTGAACTGGAAATTAGGTGCTGGGCATCCGGCCAGAGGAGAACTGGACCCAACTAAGCCTGGTTCTTAAGGTTTTTTCCCCATTCTCTCATGGATGGAGTTTTGGTTCCTTGCCGCTGCCTCTGGCTTGCTTAGTTGGGGACGCCTGATTTCTAGTGATTATTGTCATCTTAACTACAGAGACCGTCTCTGCATTTGATAAATAAAGTTTAATCTCGTCATTATACATTACCATCACTCTATTTCCCTACTTGATAATGTTCAGTGCTTTTGCTACGAGGCTCCGCTAATTTGGCTGCAAATAATTTGTGATCAGTGTTATCCATACAACACGGGAGCAGTGATTCTCTCCCCTGTAACTTTGGATCAATCTACCTTTGACAGCAGTGTCATAATTCAAAATATACTTCTAATGTACAAACATAATGGTGACTTCCATGTAAAGGAAACCCAGGCACTAATGAATGATGTATTATTTCTGCACTAAATAATACATCATGCCACTTTAGATGCAGTTGTGTGAAAAAAATGCAGGAAATTTTAGGAAAAATAGCTAAAATGCCCATAAAAGTAAAAGTAAATTTAAACTTCCTTCTTAATTGAACTGACCTCAACACAGAATATGAAGAATATCAAAAACTTTAGTCAGCTGTCCATGGTAGACCTCAAGATATCAGCACAATAATAACACTCAGCAAAATAGTGTCTAATTATAGTTATCAATAAATTCCAAGAAAATATTGAGATGATATTTTGTGTCAATATCGCACACCCTACTAAGAAGTGACGTAAGCTGGTCGACAGTGACATCATTTGTACATGCCGTTCAACAAGGGAAACCCAGAAGAACAATGTAAAAACAACACAGAAAACGCTTTAGATTTGCTTTAGATACTGATTCCGATACCTGAGATTCTGTATTGGCTGATACAGAGTAACGATCCGATACTAAAGTAAAATTTTACAAATGTGCCTAATTACCAGTGGTTCTCAATAGGTTTGGCATTGGGACCCACATTTTCCTATGGTCATCAAGCTGAGACCCACTTACCATATATCTATATCTATCTATATATAAAATTTTGTTAAAAAACATAATTTTCGTGAAATAAATTTACTAAGTTAAGACAAGCCTATTAATACTGAATCAACAGCCTATTAGGTAAGGCTATTTAACTATTTCAGGTCTGCTATTTAATTTTGTTATAAGCTGGTTTGAGTCACAACAGTCATTTAAACATACAACATAACCGTATTTTTGGTTTAAGGAAACAACAGTTACCATGGTGAATTGGTTACAATACTAACATGAAATGTTAATGAAACATGTAAACTGATCCAGAAAATAATTAATTTCATACCTTCATGCAAATGCTTCCTAGCAAACAATCGCATTACTAGTTATGTGATTTATTGGTAATGAACATTTATTTCACATGTTGCATGCTCATAGATTCTGTGCTTTAATGAAGAGATAAACAGTACGGTATGAACACTGTAAAATCTGACAGGACAGGATGTAATAACTGAATAATGACACTGACATTAAGCCTGTCAACATCTCACCTGACCGCAGCTACTGAATCGAGACAGCCCATTTTTCTTAGTCACTCTTTACTTAAACTGCATCTGTCATAAGTGTCAACACTCTCATGCACGTCTTTTAAAAGACGTTTCTTTGCCGTTCACTCCGTGACCCACCCAGAATGGCTGAGACACTCTGGTCTACGGTATCTGTCACGAAATATCTCCAAGTCGCGGATGTTCTGGATCGCTACATGCTGTTAGCTTGATTACCTGAGCACAGAGCATGTTGCTAGCGCACGCTGTCACACGTTGCACAGCCGCGGTGCGAAAGAAAAAAAAATAGCAGAGCAGGAATTATAAGTCAGATTGGGTCAATTGTCACCGATACCCAATCTAGAATTTTGTTCAAGATCGGCGCCGATACCCTGTAACTTACAAATATCGGATTGGAGCATCCCTATTTCTCCCCCATTACGAATTATGTACAAATGACTTACTTCTCAAAATGTTTTTTTATGATTTATTTACCTTGTGAGAAATATCAGATTGTTTTTCACAACATATTTTAATAATGTTATGCATGGCAAAGATTTATTTAATATAATTATTAATGCAAAATAAATCGTAAAAATATACACATATATGAACATATATATATGAACATAAACTATCTACAAGTTGTGACGCCGACAGTGCATAATAAAAGAAGTTTTTCTCTATATAAAAAAAAAAAGTCGGCTCACATTCGCCTAAACGAGTCGTCAGCTATTGGAATCTTTTTCTGTTATGGATCCACGTCACTAAGTAAAATATTTGCACAATGTCCGCCCACGTTCTACATCGCGAACAACTTGCCTGCCCACAAACAGTACAATTTCCATGTTGATTACATCATGTCAAGAAGACGCTGTCAAAGTAAATTTGTTTTATATTCCCTTCCCTAAAGATGAATCTACAGAGAATGAGTGGTTAACATTAATTTTTTCAACAACACCTCAGCAGTACAATTCCAATCTTGTGTTCGCGTCATTTTACTGATGACTTATTTTCCAATCTTGGGGAGTACAATGCGGAATTCTCCAAACGCTTGGTCTTTAAAGACGGATCAGTGCCCAGTTTATTTGGACTGGCTTGCTCCTCTATACTTCTACCTGTAAGTATGATTAACAATTGCTCATTGTATTTTCTAGCGATCGTTCAAATTTTTTTTTTTATTATTATTTATTTATTTATTTATTTTATTTTTTTATTTATTTGAGTATGTTATGTTGTGTAAGAACCCTGCGCATGTCTTGGTAACCGGATAACTCACGTTTCTGTAGTTCTATTGTTCAGCTGTGGGCCAAATGCAGTCTATAAATTGTGATTGATGCAGCTTGACTGTCTGTCTTTCTCATTAGTTTAAGTAATGATAAACTATGGCTTAATGCAGTATTATGCATTATACATTTCTGAAGTTCACAATGTAGGTGTGTGCCCGATTCGCTTACAAAAGCAAATTATGAGCACTTTTCACAGTAGTCCGTGCTAACTAGTTGACGTATTCTCTCTAAAAACATCCCTATTAATGTCAGAAAGTGTAGCGGTAGACCAATCATAAAGGACTGCGCCATCTGACCAATCACAGCAGTGAGGGCTCACGGATAGGAGGGGTTTAGACAGACTGAATATTCAAATTGCTTCACACGAGAATCATTTACAATCATTTAGAAATGGGGTAAAGTTAAATCTATTTTTGGAGAAAACTAAAGTGTTTTTTGAACTTGCATACATGTAAACCTTTTTTAAGAGACTCTTAAAGCAATATTACCAACCTTTAAAATGGCATATTAGGGGCACTTTAATAAACAAAACACAGGGAAATGCAAACAGCAATCTTTTAACTGGCTTTTTCAAGCCAACTTAATTAATATAAACTTATAAGCTAATTATATTATGTTAAATTGTTATTTGATCAAATAATAAAACATACATGGCTCATTTGACATTTGACAACCTTATGATCATATAAAAAGCAGTCAGAACAAAATGCACCTTTGAACAATTTGTGTTTAAATGAAGAGAAACTACGTGGACTGAGTAACCACTTATGCTGAACCGGATAATCAACATAAGATGTTTATGTCTATGGTGGTTCATGCACGTATGTGTTACTCCACAGTGGTGATGACTTCATGTTGCAACTTTGCATTGATGAATTGGCTGGCCTAGAACATGGGCTGATATAAGTTATGCAAATGTTAGGGGGAATAAAAATAAATGATTTGGACTGTAACATCACAGTTTGTGTTATGTTTGGATTCGCCTCTTTTTCAGTGGTCTTTTAAACAAAAATTAAATCAAGTTTAACCATTCTGATTAGAAACACTTGTTTGAAAATTCATTTAACCAGTTAATGTTTAATCATTATTTTGTTATTTAATTTTGTTAGTTTTATCATTTAATTTGGCAGTTTAATTTGTTTATGCTCAGCAGATAATACCAATAATAAGACCATCTCTGACATTAAAGTCATCTTTAACAGGCTCTGCCAAGACAAGCTTTATATCTTAAATAACAAAATATTGAATTTAACTGTAGTGAGTGGGGCGGGGCTGAGAGCCGTGGGAGCGGAACGAGCCCGGTGGAGTTGAATAATAATGAGTGACAACTGCGACACTCTCGAGTCCCACAGAACAGTTCCGGAAGGACAAGAGAAGAGACGACAGTGGAAGACAAGAGAGGACCAGGCCTGGATTTTATTTGTGTGCAGCCGTGGAGTTTAGCGACATGAAGCAAAAGCTACCTATGTTCTGTAGTAATGTGAACCACCTAATTCTTACAATGTAAAGAAACTCTTGATTGTGTATTGTATATAATTAATGAATTATTTTGTATATAATTTACATGCATCAGGAAGCTGCTACAAATATTGAAACATTGGTATTGAAATTGGTATTTGGCAAATTACACACACTCAAGGAGCGCACTATGTACATACAGTGTGTATAACATAATTCTTCTTTTTTGTGCTTTTTCAGTACTGCTAAAATATCCTGACACAAACTCAGGTAAGATTTACAGTACCTGCTGAGTGGATGCAGATCCTGCACTTGTTGCCATGACTATATATTTGGTTGCTGGAGGTGAAGGCTGGGTGGGTGTTCCAGGGCGAGTGGACATGAGGGTGAGTGAACTGGGTACTTTAATAATGTTGGGTGTGCGTGAACCACTTGATGCTGATAATCCACTCTGAGACATTGACAGAGTTGGGCGTGGCTGCAAAGAGAAACAGATTGAGAAATTAGGTTTGTTTTGAACAATGTTACCAAGGTATTTTTAGAAGATGACTACTGGTTGTGATTCAGATCAACTCGACAAGAGATTCAGATTTCAGATTTGCTTACCTGTGTGATAGTGAGTGTGGTTCTGTTAACAGTTTGGGCCTGGAAAGCAGCCTGTGCACGGGCCTTCACCACATGTGAACAGAGCATGGTGCCAAGATAACCAAAATCTGCCTTGTATTGATCCACTACATCTGGAAGTGGTCTAGTTTTAGCAACCACACTTGCACAGTGTTTCTAAACAGAATGAGAGAGAGAATCATGTTGTCAATAAATCATGCATATTACCACCTAAGTACAAAAAAAGTAGGAAAACTGCTCTAGTGCTGTCGGCACAGTGAAGCAAGAACCACATTTCAATGATCACATATAGAGAGTTATAGAGCCAAGATTTTTTACTCACCCTATCATCACGTTAACGCAGCAAAAATGACTTGAATACTGAAGAAACTTGTGAATTAAGTATTTGGTTTTCAAGCAAAGAAAAGTAAAAGACTGCAAGCAAGGTCATTGACAGTTAAGCTCTACTTTTTTCTATCATTTTCAAAATAAGATCTTGGCTTTTTACCTCAGGTTATGCTATGGTGCCTCCCTTTTTATTTATTTGATTTCTCGTTGTTTGCTAAACATTCTGTAATTAAAACAGATATGGTGATATTTTATGTGGATAAATAAACATAACTTATAATGTATGGTGCAAGAGCACTTCAACCTCGGCTAAGTAATATTATCACTCCTGGGTTGCATTGATGGAAGGGAAAGGGGAAGTTTTCAGGAGTGATGATATTACTGTGCTGAGGTCTAAGTGCTGCGAAGTGCTCCTTTATACATTATATACAATATAGCAGGGCTTCTCAAATCTTACCCCGGAGGTCCAATGCACTGCACAGTTTGGCTATAATCCTAATCAAACACACCTGAGCATGTTAATCAGTGTCTTAAGGATCATTAGAAAATCCCAGGAAGGTAAGTTTTATCAGAGCTATGCGAAATATATATGTATAAACAAATAATAAATAAACAAAACCATGAAAAAATGTAAAAAAAAAAGTGAAATATTTTTTCCTTGATTCTCTCTTTAAGAAGCGGCATTCAATCATTTCCTTTGTTAACAAATACACAGCTGTTTTTATAGTAAATATACACCAATGAAATACATATTTAGACAGTTTCGAGTACTGTCTTATTCTTGAGCAAGTATTGTAAGCTATTTCCACTTTTCACATCATGGGCAGAGCTTGTGCGACAGAGAAAAGCCGAGCTACATATATCCTAAAAGAAATGCATTGGCCAATGTTCCAAATATATTTTTCTATCGAAATAATAATTTAACAAAACAAATGAAATAAACAGCAGCGTCTGACTCCTCCTGTTTGCATGATCATAGTAATATAATGATTAATATATTATTATAATGATTATATATTAATATAATGATAAATATATAATAAAATATATAACATATAATAAAATATTATGCAACACATTATCACAACACATCCCCCAGAAATAGATTGCCTGCTATTTAACACAGAACAGCGAAATCACATCACATATCATTGAATGGAAATGTTTCTTTCTTTTAGGCACATTCAAGCACAATTTTTTGCTTTTATTGTGAGTGTAGGCCTAAATAAAAGTAAATCCACGTGGTCCCGCCAATCTCATGGAAACATTTGTTATTCGTGCTGAATAGGCTTATGGTACGTTTCAGTTTCTTTTTAAATACATTAGTTTTGGCAAGACTTCTATAATCTTTATAATGAATGTCTTTGTTTTTTATTTTATGATTTGTAGTTGTTGGAACGTGAGATTAAAAAGCTTTAATTGTGAGTTATGTGACAAAGACAGATAGAGGCGGAGATTCCACTTGAGATTAGACAGAGAATTTGAATTTAATTGGGAGAAAATACAGACGACTTATGGATTCGGACATGGACCGGGTTCTGTGGTTGGCATTGATCCTCACTGCTGGATTTCAGCATTGATATTTTTCGGGAAAAAATACAGAGGACATGACCTCAATGGTATATACGGAGTTGTCCACCATTCTGGTAGTCCATCATCTGTACTTTGTTTGTCATGTAACCATTTGGGAAAAAGTGGAAGTGTTTTGTGGTTTCTAAATTCATCCCTGTTAGGATCCTAAGGAATGAATGGAGCCAGGCTAAATGCTAACATAGTGGTGCCACACACTACAGTGATTAAGTGCATGCACTGAAATGGGAGAAGTATGTATTAAATCTTCTAAGTTAACGTAAAAACATAATGGAATATAGAAAAATGGTTGCATTTTCCTTTAAGAAGATCAGGTCCTTTCTTTCCGAACATGCTTCACAACTCAACAAGATACATTTTTAATGAGCCAAAAAGAATGCATGTCATACCTTTGTTTATCAATTTGCACTGGGTACAAATAGCTGTTTGTATAAAATTTAAAGCATTAATGTTTGTCACGTTTTACTTTCGAGATTAGTGATTACACACAATCTGTTGGTACTATGGAGCATCAGTACTTACCACACATTTTACAAGATCAGATACTTGTCAGTGGTGCTCAGGATTTGTAAATAATTCGCCATCATCCTCAGTCACCTTTTTCTCCTTACTCGGTTTATATGGTAAGTGAAATCGTATGTACTGTAATGTAACAGACTACTGCTAACAAGCTAACCATGTCCCTTTAGTGTCTTGTGTTATTTCATTAGAACTGGTTATTTTCTTTCTGTGCATTTCAGAATACAGACACCATGCATCCCTTCATTTCACCATCTCCACTGGTCTAGAGCATGGGCGGGATACATTATGCAAATGTTAAGGGTGTATCGATCCAGATTGTTCACTTGCAACACTTCCTGCCTAAGAGGACTGCACCATCTGCCTCTGTCAGGCACCACAGCAGCCCAAGCAATCGTCTGCGCCTCCGCAGCAACAGCAGACGAAAAGCAGCAGCCTTCTGCTCTATGCGTTTCCCCCGACTGATACCCCAAGTCATCTGCCGATTCAGGGAAGAAGGTCACATACTCCTCCTGTTAACCCCTTTCTGGAGGAACCAGCCATGGGATAGCAGATCTGCATGTGATGCTGACAGCAACCCCATGGCCCATTCCCCTGAGATCAGATCTAATTTCTCAGGCCAAGGTCTCCATTTGGCGCCCACAGCCCGAGCTGTGGGCTCTCCATGTGTGGTCGCTCGACAGGAGCCTGTCTGCCTCCCAGAGCAGGTACACAATACCATTTCACAGGACAGGGCCCCATTTACGAGGCGTGCCTATCATGAAATACCTCCAAATGAGCAAAGTGAGTGTACTTGACTGGCCTGCACAAATCCCAGACTTGAATCCAATAGAAAATCTGTGGGGCTAACTAAAGTCCAGAGTATGTGCCAGAAGGCCAACAAATTCCTCAGGAGACATGCTTGAAACTTGTTGAGAACTACATCAAATGACTAAAGTCTGTGTAACATATTTAAGCTCAATAAGGAAAATATAGATATGTATATAAATAATTACTATTAATTATGATTAATTGCAATTATTTATATTAGCTGCCAGTAGTAATTGTAGCAGAATTACCATCAACTAATCTGTCCGTTCAGCGAACACATAGTGTAATTAAGAAGTGATATTTCTTGGCCACAGAAATATGCCTTCTTACAGTAGCACTGTATTAGAGCATGTAGCAAGGGCCGAAATCGTAAAGGGACACTTATTTGCAAGGCAGAATCAATACACTCACACAAAGTGAAAGTGCAAAGAAGGCTTAAGGGTAAACCATTAAAAAAGAGCTAGGATTTAAGTTATGAAAAGAGAGTCAGTTGACCACCTGTAAAACCATCAGTGCCGTTCAAAATGGATTCAATGACTAATACTAAACCTCAGTTTATTTGCATTGCCTCGTTGGTAAGGGTCCGATGCAGTCTCGAAGTCCTGGATCTTGAGATACATGAAAAGTCAAGGCTTAGGCCTGGTGTAGAACTTAGTTTTGCCTGTCTCAAAGAACAGCAGCCTGTGCTGCAGTGCAGGCCCTCCTTCAATGCGTGTCCATCGGGCCTGTGGGTTTAGGAGACCACAGAGAGATGGTGTGGTTCCGGAATCAAGGAGAGTAGAAAGAGGAAAAAGAGCAAAAGAGGATGCGTTTCTGGTGTGAAGGCTTTTTGTAACCTGTTGAGGTCACACCTTCTGCGGGTTAAGTCCCTGCACCTCGAGGATTGACCACAAGTTCTCAATGGGATAAAGATCTGGGGAGTTTCCAGGCCATGGACCCAAAATTTCAACGTTTTGGTCCTCAAGCAACTTGGTTATCACTTTTGCCTTATGGCACGGTGCTCCATAGCGCTGGAAAATGCATTGTTCTTCACCAAACTGTTGTTGGATTGTTGCTGTTGAAGGGTGTTTCGGTACAATTCTTTATTCATGGCTGTGTTTTGGGGCAAAATTGTGAGTGAGCCCACTCCCTTGGATGAGAAGCAACCCCACACACGAATGGTTTCAGAATGCTTTACAGTTGGCACGACACAGGACTAACGGTAGCGCTCACCTTATCTTCTCCAGACAAGCCTTTTTCCAGATGCCCCAAACAATCGGAAAGAGGCATCATTGGAGAATATGACTTTGTCATATTCAGACTTTGTAATTTGACTTTTTGCATAAATGTCATGTAATTGTCGATAAAAGCCTGAAATGTATGAAATGACATTCATGAAATGTATGAAGTGCTTGTAATTATATTTCAGTACATCACAGAAACAACTGAAACAAAGATCTAAAAGCAGTTTAGCAGCAAACTTTGTAAAAACTAATATTTGTGTCAATCTCAAAACTTTTGGCCACGACTGTAGACATTTTTTTAAATTCTTGGTTATACATTTATTTCTATTGTATGAATTACAAACACTACAATCTTTCTAAATAAACTATCATGTTTAAAAATGCTGTGTTTATAAAATTGTCTTTCTGTTAAAGATCACTTGGGAAATACTCAAAAAAAAAAAAAAAACTATCAAATGTTTTACCACAAAATCAACTGCCTGCCTGATGAAATGGCTGGATCGGACATGCTGCATTGTTCATTTTGTGATTAAAAAATATTTTAAAAAAAAATATTTAAAATTTTTAAAAATCTATACTAATTTCATATATACTGCCTTTTAAACATTCAAGTACTTTTCTAGTGCCTTTTCAAAGATATGGCTGTTTTCAAGGTTTCCCCAAGACCCATTGACCACAACCCCTTCCCACCCAAGAATCACGTGGACTCAAAATAAAAAAACTTTAACTAAAAAAGACAAGTTAATAAAAAAGAACAAATATATTGATGACAATCAATACACAAACAAAAACAATAAGATACACATTAAATTATAACTACTTATATTTATCACTTTGGTCTAACTATAATCTTTAATAATTGAACTGAAAAATAACACTGCATAGTCTTAACTGTATAATGAAAGACAGCTGCAGGTCTATTTGGGCTGCTGTCTCTTTAAGACATCATGCCCATATCTAATGTGTTACACATGGCTTTATGCTTGTCACCTTCTGATCACCTTCTGATCAATAATCAAAAATTCTGATTGTTGTATTAAATCAATTTCACATTTGCAAACTCCCTTGATAATTATACTATTTGTATCGCGATCTGTGGGAGTACAGGAAATGACAACGCGTGAGTAAATTCTCAAGACTTAAAAGCACTGCAAATGTGATGCATTCTGTTGGAATTTGTGGGAATGAGTAGAATTATTTTTAATAGGCACAATCCCATGCTGAAATGAGGCAAGCAGTATTACTATGTTGTCAATGAAAAGCTATTCCTCCCCCCCCCCCCATTTTTTCCATTAGACAGAAATCCGTCAAAGCTATGAAAAACATTAATTCCTGCATTTATTACACAATTTGAGAAATGTATATGGAGATTAAATAAAGCCTAAAAGATTTGTGAAGAGTATGTGTTGTGCAAGTGTACATAAGATTGCAAGCGTACATTAAATTTGCAAGCGCAAGAAAAGATTTGTAAAGGCGCAAATCGAGATTCAAGCGTGAGAAAAACAAGATTTGCAGCCTATTAATTTTTTTGCAAGTGTAATTCATGTATTGTGAAACTGCAGCTTCATGCTAATGCAAAATAAATATGATCTGTATTCTTCAGAGTTAAATTTTTCCTTTATTTGGTCACCAAAATACTGCCAAATGCATTGCAAGCCTGTAAACAGTGTTTTGCAAGCGAAACGACCTGTGTCAAGAACTGCAAAATGGATTAAAAGCATAAAACTAATCTATGTGCCTAAAAATAAACTGTTGCAAATGTAAAAATGACTTGATGTGTATGTAGGATAAAAACCTCCAAATTAACCGGAGATGTACAGCTCCATCTTTCCTTTATCCTTGCACTTACACTTCTGGCACGATTCTCTCACTCACTTGAGTTTTCCAAGTGCAAGAGGGGAAGGCGGGGAGAGTCAATTGCTTCATTACTTAACGAATCAACCGTTTAACTGAATCGTTTTAATGGATGATTCAGTGACAAAAACAATGACTTACTGCCATCTACTGGCAGGTTCTGTAAATATTCTGTAAATATAATCAAACAAATGCACAAATTGTGTTAATTTCTGTCATTGATCAGAAAGTGTTTTTTCCTTTTTTTTTTTTTTGTGAAGTGTAAGCCAAGGATTAAGCAAAAACGGAGCTGTACTTCGGTTAATTTGGAGGTTTTTATCCTACATATACATCAAGTCATTTTTTACATTTGCAACAGTTTTTTAGGCACACAGATTAGTTTTACGCTATTAATCCATTTTGCAGTTCTTGACTCAGGTCGTTTCGCTTGCAAAATGCTGTTTACAGGCAATGCATTTGGCTGTATTTTGGCGAAAAAATTGTGCCAAAAGTCTATGAGCGGAAAAATGTAACTCTGAAGAATACAGATCATATTTATTTTGCATTAGCATGAAGCTGCAGTTACACAATACATGAATTACACTTGCAAAAAAATTAATAGACAAATAACAATAGCAAATCTTGTTTTCCTTACGCTTGAATCTCGATTTGCGCCTTTACAAATCTTCTCTTGCGCTTGCAAATGTAATGTACGCTTGCAATCTTATGTACACTTGGAGAACACGTACTCTTCACATGCAAATCTTTTAGGCATTATTTTATCTCCATAAATGTAAGCCTATTTACAGTCTTAAAATTATGAAAAGTGTATTTAAAACATTAAGGACAGAAAACAAACCCTTTGACATCACAGGACGTAGTAATGCAAGATGGCAGAGACATTTCGCAAAAAATCTATGATGGGACATCTCTTTTAAAAAGTTTACATTTGTCGTGTTTGCTATATAATTGTTCATTAGAGTAGATATTAATTTACTAAAATGATAAAATGTACATTTATTTAAAATAAATAACAACAACAATAAAAACAAACATGGCAGCACCTAAACGAGAACTACTGCTCATTTAAGTTAAACTGACTTGTGTTGTTGTGAGGTACTTACCAGTAATAAACTCTGGACATGATCAGCTCCAATCTTATCAATGTTGGACACTACTGGCCCATCCATCACAGCTTTAATACGAGCACCCTCTACAGATAGTCGGGGGATGATCAATGTCTTTATCACCTACATGGAAATTAAATGAATAGGTTTACTCAGTGAATAATCAGCACACTGGAATGATACAAAACATACTTTAGACACAAGCAACTGTGTTTAACAGTATTACCACAATCAAATGTGATAAATACTAGTTCAGTAATTAGGCACTATTTGACAGGGTTTTAGAGCGTGTGCGCTTCACGTGTAACGTTACGCGCTAGAAAAGCGCATCTGGACAGCACGCATATGAAATGTTTAATCAGCAAGACTTTAAAGCGAATAATGTACTTTTGTTATTGTGAATAAAGGCAGTGTGCGGTGAGTGTAATTCTACCACTGAGTTAACACTGATGGGAATGTATGTCATGTTGTACAGCATATTAAGATTTATTTATTTATTGTCCACAATCAAAAATCGCCCACCCCTACAATATGGTACCAGTGCTCTAGAGTGCCACCTAATTTCTCAATGGTGAGACTAAAAAAAAATCAAAAGTTGCACCGGTGCGACCAGCCTTTCGAGGGGAAAAACAAACAAACTCAGTGACTCTTAAAAGTTGTATCAGCGATTTCAAGCCTGAAACATAAAGTGTCAGATTCAGCTGACCTTTCTTCACGATCCGCTCGCTGCCTGCCCCATAAATCGGCCGTGAAAAAAACGTGCGTCTATGGTCAGCCTAGGGTCTGAGATATGCCACAAACACTGTTGTTTTTCTGTGGAAAGGTTGGTAGCACAGATTGTTTTTTTGACGTAAACCCGTCGTACAGCAATGATGTTGTGTGCCTTTATAGGATTCATCGCAGATACATAAAAAAAAAGACATTTGTGCAAATTGTGAACAGTGCGTACATGGCATTCCTAAACGACGGAGACACAGATATCGCCATAAAGGAATGCGTCATTGTGTATGGTCATATCTTGCAGAGAGGAACACCGGTGAATATACTTACTTATTGGACACATTGAGGTTGAGCATGCTCATGCACAAGGTAAGCCATGTCATGTCATGGAGCCTATGTCAATAATATGCCTTCCGTCTCGTTACTGCATTAACCATAATATTCTTATACTTAAAAATGAAAAAAATAAAAATAAATAAATAGACTGCATTATAAACTCTTGATCTGGGTAGTAAATGGTAAGTAAGTTACCTTTCTTGTAAAATTGTGCTTCAAATAAAGAACTTTATATTGACCATATTGTTAGCTAATCATTTACAAGTCAATATTGCCTATATGGACAGCGAAAAATAAATAAATACATTTAAAAAAGTTAACTTGTAAAACTGCGTTGTTAAATGTGATGCGGTTAAAAATTTGGGTGCACCTAACTTTTGTGCTGGTGCACCTAAGAAAAAAGTGCTGAAACTGTATTGTAATTGTTAGGATTTTTTTTATTAGGGGTTTGAGCATGTAGCGCTAAAACCCTATTGTAATTGTTAGGATTTTTATTATTATTATTTTTATTATTCTTCTGCCCTAGAACTGATCGTGCAGCTCAAACCATAAGGCCTAGAGACTTGGTCAGATGGTAGAGCTCAATTTGGGTAGAACCTATCAAAGTCTTAGCCCAATTGGCCCATAGGGCAAGCAATCGCAAATGCGTTACTGCTAATAACTCCTATATTAATAATTATCAAAAAAAAAATTTGAAATTTCCACTCACTTTCGCAATGGGGCCCAAAAACATTCAAAAGTCGAGGACCTTTGTTGCAACAAATGGCTATAACTCAAGAACGAAATGAGATATCTTCACTAAACTCGGTATATATGTGTATATAAAAAAAGCACAGATCTGCAACTGGGTGGTGCTATTAGGTTGAAAAAAATGTTTCTGGGAACCCATTAGTCCGATCGACTTGAAATTTGGTATGCAGTGCCTTTGTCCAATGTCCAATAAGGATTTATGAGGACATTGGCGTATCTCAAAAAACATGGCTGCCATCGGCCAATTAGATAATATCACAGACAAGGTTTCGGAGGTCGATCGGAACGAAACTCACTGGGCATGTTCGACTCATGGCCCTAAAGGTCTGTAAGAATTTTGAAAGAAATCGGCCACTAGTAGGCGCTAAAAAGAACCATTGCTGTCAATCAAATGGTTCACTAGTTCTTAACAAATGTTAAAAACCTACTTTTGCGAACTACACCCTGGTTTTTCCACTCAATCTCGATCAAACCACTGCAGTAATAATCTGTGGAGTCTCTAGATCAATAATTGTCCCTAAGGCCTATAAAACGTAAACAAAAACTCAAAACTTTACAAAACTTGGTAAGAACATGTCTCACATGACTCTCAACAGGTATCCAAAGTTTCATGAAGAACGGAAGTTAGGTAGCGCTATAACAGTTAAAACTGCCTCAAAAAAACAGAAGGTCTAAAGAAAATGACCTCAGATTTTAAAACACATTAAAATTCTTATATTAACACAAACACTTCATATCATATGATAGGTCTCCTCATTCTTAGCAACTTTGCCTCAAGAACCATTGCTGTCAATCAAACCTTTCATTAATTTCTTAAGTTTCTGTGTGTGTGTTTCTGTGTGTGAGTCTATGAGCCTGTTGTCCATTTTCAATGTGCATAAGTGTTAGCCATACATCCAAGTTGCCCTATACAACCTCTCAGACCTTAAAACGCTCAAACCCCGGTAACTGCTGCTTGCAGTTATGTTTTGTTTTTCATTATTATTAATGATGAAAAAAAAAATCCTGAGCTTCATTTAAACTCTGAACTGCTGTAACTAATGTCTCTGCTTTTCTACTCAAAAGCCAGTTTGTAGCCCGTCTAACTGCATCTCTCTGTTGAGACAGAACCCGCACACTGTGCTTCAGGAGTCGCTATAGAGAGCGTGCCTTCCAGCACTACCTGCACTTACCCATACCTACCCGTTTGTTAATAAATCCATCCTCCTTGTTGTCCGAATGACTGGGCTCGGGTGCTGGCACCACTGCTCACAGGCAAGCTCCAGCCTACCGCCTATTGTTGCAAATTTATATGAGGCCCTAAAGTGAGAAATCATGGGACGAGTGGGGCTGTCACCCATCAGTGCTGCACAGCAGTTCAACGACTGGGCCAACCACCCTCGCCTGCCTGCCCAAACCCCAAGCCGCCGGCCTTACCCGCCTCGTTCAGCATTGGCTCCTTGTCGGGGAGCCCTTGTCCTTGAAGGTGGCTGAACAGATCATCGTAGACCGACTGCTAAGAGCTCTCCCCAGCGTCAGCATTGCCACCACTATTGGATTGTGGCCGGTTGAGGTCAGTGTGGTGAAGGATCTTCCAGTACCCATTCTGCTTGGAACGAGACTGGTCAGGCTTCAACACCCTGTTGACTGCTGCTAACCTGGAAGAGGGGTCCGCCGCCAAGCACATTCTCCTTGCCTCCAGCAGCGGCCAAGATGGTGAGCACCCCTCACTTGAAACTAATGTCTTCTATGGTGTTTTTCAACAGGTGCAGGGAGGGGGATCATTCGGCAAAGTCCAGTGGGAGAACGGCTGACAAAAAAATTGCTGGTCCCAAGTCCACGTCCTGGAGGGCAAAGACATTCGGCCGGGGCCACATCCTCTGCCCCATTTCGTCATGGAGAATGGGCTGTTGTACTGTGTTGCCCAGCGGAGGGGAGAGAGAAAAACGGTTATTGGTTGTGCCCCGAGGCAAATTGGCCTATGCACATCCCTTGGATGGCCATCTGGGGGCCGACAACACACTCCAATGAATACAGGACAGATTCCACTGGCCCGGTATGGATACTGAAGTCCGTCTGTTTTGTCAAGCCTGTCCCAAGATGCCAAAGGACCTGTCCTCAACTGCCTTCCCCCAATTCACTCATTCCGCTGCCCTTCGAGAACTGTTCCTCCTCTGCAGCCGAGTCAGCATCCCGAGGGAGATACTGACCACTCAAGGCACCCAGTTCATGTCCAAGCTTCTGCTGACTCAACGAGGAGTTTGACTCCCATGCCCCGTGTAGACAAGCTTCTCGATTGCCTGGGAAGGGCCCGGTATATCTCCACACTCAACTTCCCAAAGGGATACTGGCAAGTACCCCTGTCTGATGAAGCCAAGCCAAAGACTGCCTTCTCAACCCCCAGTGGCCACTGGCTGTACCGGCCCCTTCCCGTCGCTCTACACAGGGTCTCAGCCAATTTCAAACGGCCAATGGATATCCTGCTTCATCCCTAACTTCTCCTCTATAGCCGCCCCTCTGACAGACCTGACCAGGACGGGGCAGGCCAAATAGGTGAAGTGTAATGGCGATATTAATATATTCCACGCTCAATCACACTTATTAAGTTTGCCAAAATGCACAGGCAGAATTGACCTAATAGTTATGAAAAACAAATAAATAATAATAATAAACTAATGTTTTCTTGGACGCACATTTATAGAGACACACAATCTTCACAGTTTACATCAGGAGTATTTGCTTTAGTTTTGAATTGATTCATTTAAAAATAGACATTTCAAGCTTTCTGTATCTTCCGGCATCCTTGAGCTTGGGAAAGGCTCTATATAAACTTAATATTATTATAATTATTATGCAAGGCACCCCATTTGAAGTTATTTCATAAACAGGAAATAATACAAGTGTTTGCGTGAGAGCCTCCCTGTCATGCATTGAATATGAAACCTTGAATATTAATTATAAAGGCACATTTCTAGGCTACAGTATGGAATCCACATTAAAAGTAAATCTACAACCGAGACAGACTGTAAAGACTGGGCTGAGTCGTTCGGGTCCATCTGCGTTACTTTATTGTAGCCAACAACAAACAGTTTCAACTCACAGTCAACAAATCCAAAGTGGGCAATCAGTAAGAGTGGTAAAGTCCAGGCAGAGTTCGGGGCAGGCAGCAGGTTTCGTGGTCGGAGTGTCCATGCAAGGTAAACGGGAAATCTAACAAGGTAAGTAATCGCTCGGAATTGCAGCATTAGACTAACAATACTTCGCGAAGAGTTAGTTCCGTTTGCCCGCTTAGGTAGGGGCCAAAATGAGCAACACCTGGAACTGATCAGAGTTCCGGGTGAGGGGTGTTACGTAAAAGGCGGTCCGGGTGGGAACTAGTATTCGGGAGAAGGTTCCCGCTGATGCTGTTCAGAACGTGCCACAGAGGCGCGGCTCGTAACACAGACGCAGTAATAACCTGAAAATTTAAGTCTATTTGATGTTTCAAAATAATGTGCGATGCGATTCATTGATCATTTGTTGTTCTTGATCAAGATTAAATGAATGTATGATTCTCATAAACTTGTATTAATAAATCTCTTTTGCATTAAATGGGAAAGATGTAATTACATTAAATAGTAAAGATACAATACATGTCAAGTTACATTGTGAAAATAATAAAGGACACTTTGTTGATTATAATGAGAGAACTTGAGTTTAAACGGCTGTTTTATTAATCCGTCCATTTTATCAGTTTCAATATTTTAGCTAAATTGTGGCAGGTTTCATTTATTCGTTTCTTGTTTTAGTTAGGTCTAAATAATGGGAGTGAAATACAGTGCCTCACGTTTTACTAAAATAAAGAATTCATAAAACAAAAGTAGAGTGTAGATCTTTTCCTCAAGTATTTCTCAGTCAAAATAAAGGACAGGTAACAAATAAAGTCTGTGCGGGACAAAAATGATATGCTGTTTAAATCAAAAGAATTTTTAAATATTAATAAACATTTACTTGTGACGAATATTAATAATATTAATAATTAATAATATTTTATGCTCCACTTTTAATGTTCCGATGCAAAGTAGCCTAGATTTTTTTTGTCATCATAAGAAACGCAAATAACTTCAAAAGTAGCCTTCTAAATTGTAATTTGTGTATAACACATCAGCAAGGCACAGCTGACAACTATTTGCGAAAACTTGCTTTGAAGAGTTAATTAAAGAGTTAGTTGCTTAATAACTTATGGTAAAAAGTGCCACTCGATGGTCAATATCTGCAAGCTCACTCTGCAGACGCGGCGGTAAAACCTCCATTCTGGTTGGAAATCTACTGTAAGTAGCTGAAAAAAGCACAAATATCAGGGCATGTCAAAACATATCAAGGGCCCCAAAATCACCTTAGACCCCAGAGGGTTAAAGGGAAGTACAAAACTAAGGAATGGTGATGTAGATAACTGACCTACAATCCAGTTAGTTAAGATATGATCAAGATGTGTTCAAGGAAGCTATGGTTATATATGGTATTTTCTGTGTTGAATTTCCCCCTGCTGGTTATATAAGTTTGACATAAAAGTGATACAAGTAATGGATTGATGTCAGCTGTATGTGAGAGCTAATAAACGTGTTGTTCTCAAATATACAACAGTGTTGGTCTCCATAACGAACTACAGCCACCTTTGATCATATTTACCAAGAGTATGAATATTTTTGAGCACAGCTATATATATCTTATCTCATTTGCACAATTTTTTTCTGTTGCACTCTATATTTCTCAAGCTTTTTGTGTGTAGTTTGTGAATCATTGGCACATTGGCATTTTTGTTGCAGAAGACAATTTGTACTATTATTTTCACTAAAAAGCTGCATGGTTTGTATTTGTTGATTTTCATACTCCGATTGTAAATATATTCCTTTGAAAAAAAGTAATTTTAACTGTGTTTTGTTATCATATTTGTTACTATAACACGTAAATAGACCTGTTTTTCACTGAAACGCGCCTATAACAATTTTGTAATAAATGTCTATAATTTGCTTGAGGAATGTTATATGTAGGCAAAATTTTATTTGGAACCGTAAAACACCCAGATACAACTTTCTAAAGAAAAAATCCAAACTTACAAAAATGCAAAAACATTTTTGTTGCTTACGTTTTTCTTAAAATTCATTAATTCTTAGAGAAAATACAAGGCAAATAGAAATAGAAAAAAGACACACTTAAAAAAATCCTTTTTATAATGATTTATGACACTTGATGCTGACTGCTAGAATATGTGTAAAAAAAAAAAAAAAAAAATAAAACAAAGAAAGGGGAAAGTGTGTCCGGTGCCCCCAAAAAGTCTTTAAGGGTTAATCACACAAACAACAAAGACAGTATATATATTTTTTATATATGTTTAAGGGCAGGGCGATATAGCTAAAAAATGATCAAAGATATAATGTATGCAAACAAAGTAATATTTTTATTTTTTTAATTTTACCACTGTAGTTTTAAGTTAACCAAATTTATTGAGACAAACAACAACTTTTGGCTTGTCTCCAGAGGCCACAGAAGGGTGCAATGATCAAAATAATGCAGTGAATTCAACACAAGGAAATAAATGTCAATAAAACAATGGGCATTACATCTAAATGAACTAAAATGCATAAATTATATAAACAATTATGAACAAAACAGCAACATGTATTTATGGATTGCTTAATACAAACAGGCGAATCGCCAATCACACAGAATGCCTTAAAAACATATGAGATGCAGTGAAAAGGAATAAAGCTCTGCAAATTTTGTGACCCGTTTTCTAAAAGTTTAAACTGTTTAAACTTTGCATCTATCTGTTGTATTAGTAGGGTTGTAAGTAGGCATATTTCATTTTCATTTCTGTGCCATACCTGAACGATTGATTGAAATATTTGTTCTCTGGTTCTTCGAAACAGACGCAAGAAGCACCATCACTAACAATGCAAATGAAAATTTATTTTCTGACCAAGAAAATGCATGTGGATTCCAGTCAGAAATATCCAAACCCAACAAATCTTTGTAGCAATGCGAGTTTGCACGTTGTTTTCACATTCCGTTTGTACTATTTTGCATTCAAATTTAAATGTTTAACTTAAATTTGACTGTTATTATTATTATTATTATTATTTATTTTTATTAACTCCACTTTCTTTAGTCTCCTAAAAGAGTCTAAAGAAAGTGCTTCCAAAGAATTAAATACAGTTTTAGCTGACAGTAAATAAAAGGATGCTCACATCATGCCCAAGCTCAGCAAGTCCAGCAATGCAGCCATAACGAGTTGTCCACTGAGTTTTATCATCCAACAATGCCTGACAATTGAAAAAAGAACATTTTGTTAGATGACTTCTGGTGATTTAGCTCATAAGGTATATTTGTTATACTTACATGAAATTAATAATAGATTGCAAAAGCACAATAACTCTAAATCTCAAGTCCAAACAGTGTCTATACCTTAGTAAATGTCTTGGTGATACGTGACTGGATGTTGTTTGTTGTTGTGCTGAACGTCTTGCAGCTCTGAGCCATCAGCCGGGCAGCAAAGTCTCGCAGCGCCCAGTGATTGTCCACGTCAGGCCTTAGACATAGCTGCTTACTCACAATGCACGTCACCACAGCTGGAATCAACTCATGGAGCTAAAAGAGAGTGAAAGTAGTTACATGAAGAAAAATATCATTTTCCTAATCATTTTAAGATGCAACAGTTCGTACTATTAAAAAAAAAAAAAATGTAAAGAAAGTTTAAGAAATGTTTAAGTTTATGTTTATGTTTAAGAAGAATGTCTTCCCAGCCAGTTACTTGGCTATTTTATTATTATTTACATTTCACGAGTTCGAGCTTGACAGCATAAAATAAGCAAAGCTTGTTTGGCGTGCTGCTAAGGGAGGAGACTCATGATTAGGAGTGCAGGGCTGCCGAGCCCTAGGGTGAACATCCCTAAGTGTTCGGGAGAGGGAGGAGGCGGACAGCCAGCTCCTTATCCTGCGTATCCACCCCCCCAACCCTCAACCCCTCCTCCCAAAATGCGTTTGATAAACTATATTTAGTGTAACCTGAAAACAGCTTTTATATGCAAGTCTATAATAACACAGCATTTTTACACAGAACTTAATGTAATGTAACGGTACAACGGCAAAACAAAGAGTTAATTCTAAAAAGGTCAAAGAGAGACTTAACATGATAATAAAAAGCTAATGAAAAAGTTAAAAATAAAATAGGCAACATTTTAGATTTCTGATATATAAATAAAATGCATGTTATTTGTATATAGTGTTTGAATAGCTTACATATTTCTCTAAATATAGTGTTGGATTGTCCATTAAAGCCTTCACCATCCTCATTAAGTATATCAGCAGAGCCAGATTATTCTGAACAACATTTACACGGACCTGAAAGAGAAAGAAATAAAACACTTTAAAACACAAAGAAAGAAAATAGAAAAACACTTAGTAGCTGTGTTTTATTCACGATACAGCACGGTTATACGCTTCACCCAACGGTTCTGTGTATAACTGAGCATCACCCCTAGCAACATATACAATCAATAAAACTGTGGCAAAGTCCCGGATTTAGATTTAATTCATTCACATGTGAAGTCGTTCATGTAAATACCGCCAGGTGGCGAAAAGTTTCCAAACTGACTACAATTTTGTTTTGCTAAATAGAGATAAAATAAGCAAAAAAACAAAAACAATAACAACATTATAATATAAGACCCTTAAAAATAATATAGATGACTTTTTAGAAAATTAATTTATAAAAGGTGAAATAACATGTCAATAGGACATCATTTTTAAAAAAGAGTGAGAAAAAAAAAAAAGAGCAGCATAACCTGAGGATTCACATCACTCACGCGCAGAGCTTGTGCGAACAGAAAAACAAAAGCCTAAACATGCCCTTTAAACATGCAAAATATACAGGTCCTTTTCAAAAAATTAGCATCTATTTTCTGCAATGTACTGATAAACATTAGACTTTTATATATTTTAGATTCATTACCCACAACTGAAGTAGTTCAAGCCTTTTATTGTTTTAATATTGATGATTTTGGCATAC